>JXSR01S026002.1:160698-170883 GCA_000969725.1 Ophiothrix spiculata
AATGTAATATAATATAAGAACAGAGGAATTTTCAGGAGAAGATTGCATCATAGCTTTAGAAAAATTCTCAACTTTGGAATCACCAGACTTTAATTACTCGCTTTGACGAGCAGACAAAGTGTTAGCAGTCAACTAGAGTTAGTGGTGTTTCATGAATATGGGCCCTGATATCTCCATTCCTTATGCAATTATAACATTTTTTTTATTATTTACTAATTATTGATACAATTAATCGCCTAGCAAATTCAAGGTCGTCTTACGATCTGTAAATTCTGTACACATGCACGTAAACATGATTTAAAAAACCTCAGACATTTGAATCAGGTACCTGATAATATACAACAAATCAAAACCATTTTGTTCAAGCATTCTATGTACTACGCGAGCTGTATTGACAAAAGTAGATAATTTTACTTAAAGCTGATATCTAATGTGAATGAGATTTTAATAGCTTTTCCTACAACATGCACTTTTTGATTGGATCAACAACCAAGAAATGTTTGCAATTCCTGAGGCAGATGTCTCAAAGACACATTGATGAGCTTTGATGATCATGATGTTTGATGAGTGCTTGTTTTTAAGTATTCAGAGTATAAATTTATAGTTAATGCTGTAAAATGTAGGTAATCGATCTTCTGTGATATACCTTAAGGAAGCCGTTAAAATTTTGAAATCATACAAGCATAGACATTACAGCACGTAGTTTGAATTGTTCCCGAGCGTTATTTGTCAACTGAGCACACTGAATTCACGATTTACAAAGTCCAATTTAACGTATTCAGTTCCAGTCGATTTAAAGGTATTGGAACATTTAAAGGATTTAATGTAGTTAACGGAAATGTATGCTGTTTGATGGGTTCATTTATTAATTATTTGAAATACACTGCAACAAGAAATTTAGGTACTAAAAACAGTGTTAACGTGTCAAACTGTCCTGAAATAGTTTAACTTGGTTATGGAAATATGCATTGAAGCTGTCAAATTTGTTTGCATAATTCAATTTCTTGTTTTTTTCAAAATCATTCTCGTATTAGGAAAAATACAATATTTTCAGCCGATATTTTGAAATTTCATTATTGGCGGCGCTATTCCTTTTTTGAAATTAATAATATGCATATTGCATATACATATTCAGTATTTGAATTTGGCAATCATTTAATTCATGTTGGTCTCTTTAACCTTATCCACGCTTCAAAATTGAGGTAAAACCCAGAAAAAACCCAGAAACATTACTTATATAATAGCACCACCAATAATAATTATGAATTTGGTTAGTAATGAACACTCTTTCAATGGTGATCAAACAGCCGTGTATTGCATTGTTAAAAGTAGCTATACAATATTGATTGGATGGAGGACATATGAATGTAAATGAGTTTGAAAGGAAGGATCAAATATGAGACAAAAAGGATCAATTTTGATCCTTTTTAGGTATCAAATATGAGCTTACCCTTTAAGCTCCTTTAAGGATCAAAGTGATCCAAAAATAAGGATCACAATTCTTGATCCGAAAAAAGGATCAAATATTTCTTATAAAAAAGATCTGCCTAAAAATAAAGCAGGGTTTGAACCCACGTCGCACGCACACCATGTAATTACGAGACCAACGCTCTAACCACTCGGCCACACAGGCAGCTGTCAAGTGTGGTGATATCATCGTATTTACTCCATTGTATACATTCCCGGCTATGTAGTGGATATGGGGCGTACTCAAATATGAAACAAAAGATCACGTTAGACCGTTAGATCCAAACGCGGTATCAAATATATCAAAATATATCCTTTCCGTATCAAAGTAATCCAGAAATACGGATCAAAACTTTGATATTGTAATCAAAAAGGATAAAAATAAAATGATCCTAAAACCGGATCAAAAATGATCCTGGTGAATTTGATCCATTTGTATATATTGATTCGAAAAAGGATCAAAACGATCCACGTTGGATCAAAAGTGATCCTTAAAGGATCAAAATAAAATGATCCGGAAAACTACTCGTATATTTGATCCCGGCCTTCTAAGAGTGTATATGAGTTTGGAATGTATTAAAAGGGAAATACTACTTCCTTTCTTATTTAACCGGTAATAAGGGCCCTGGATGAAAAGATCAAGGGAATGTCCTTTTCTACTGTTAATATTTAAGGAAAATTCATTTACGCAACATAAGTTAAGTCCTCATATCTGAATTTGAATTTTCATATTTTAATTTCAAGATTGAATAAAACAATACTGTAGTTTTGCCGCAGACGTTCTGTTCATTGTTCATTGTTTCGTTATTAATCTCGTATATTAAAGACGAATTGTCGGGGAAATCAAAGTTGTATTAATTAGTAGTTCAATATCACAAACATATCATTTGTCAACTTGAGGCATATAAATTTCTTTAAGAAATCGTCCATCATAAGGTACTTTAAAATTAATTGAAACGTTGAGACTCTGAATTATTACTATTTCCAACCAGCGTTATAATTATTAAGAAAACCTTACAAAGTTATAATACATCCTATAAGCTAGAAATGTCGTCCAAGACACGGATTTGTCTTAGTTCAAAGGAATGCAAGTATTTCTTACGGTCCATCCCAAACCAGCCGTAAATGCCTAGTCTTGTCATTTTCAATTTTGTAATTGTTTGCAAAGATCATGCTTTTAGGATTAAAATGACACCTTAATGAACTTCACACGATTTCCAGAAGTAAAGTATGGGCCTATTTATAGTTTTTTGAGCTACCAAATATTTTGTGTAACAAGTCTTTGCTATCTTATAATCTAGTAATATAATTTCAATGCATCTTCTAATCAATAACGGATAATTGGTGTTAAAAATCACCAAACATTCTCACAAAATTATCCGCTATTGATTAGTAGATGCATTGAAATTATATTACTAGATTATAAGATAACAAAGACTTGTTACACAAAATATTTGGTAGCTTAAAAAGGACTATAATTTGGGCCTTATGGTCCGTCAAAGGTTGTCAGGTAGTAAAACGTACATGTATAACTGCGATAAACGTGTTCAAAGATCATTAAAATATTATTTTCTGTTGATTGTCTTAAAAATATGCAGCTTTATTTCCCATTTCCCATTATTTTCTTGATATAAAACTTTGCTGGTATTTTGTAGTAAGCACAATGATTGTGAATCTGTCAAAAATCATGTGTTTTCACCTGTTGCGCAAAATGAAGTTTCTGGCATTTACGGCTCATACGGGCTAGACAGCCACATTTAAAAAATGAATCAAACAAGTAATAATTGATGTCTATTATTGGCATGTCTATTCTTCCTTCTTAGACTTTTTCACATTGATGTCAAGTTATCAGACTTCAAATACGACTATAAGAGTCAATATCCATTAGAGTATAAAGAAATTGCCCTGTCAAGTTGAGTAATATCGGACTGACTGTCGGCGTGGATACTTATCTTTTAAGGCATCAGTCTTTCAATTGTTCGATTCTCTAATTCTTTATATCATCGGGGTATATCGCTGAAAACAACTAAATCACACATTGCGTTTTGTGCATGTGAAATTATTTCAAGACCGCAAATTAACCTGCAAGGAAAAATTAATACTCACCGAGGTGCTATTCTAATAGAATTTTAATCAAAATTGCATTGCATTGCATGAATCTATTGGAAAAAACAAAACAAAAAAATGTGATAAGATGATTTATATAGTGTCAAGAGAAACGTAAGTAATTCATTTCATTTCAACTAATATTCAAATATTGAATGCATCATTTACGTGTCTCTATTTTTTCCTTAATAGTATAACGTTTTGCCTAGACTTTCACTTTCGTAAGTAATACAAGGTGCGTCAGAATTAACTTGATTCATGTTAAATGAATTGTTTCCTGTGCTCTGTGTTGCACGCTTTAGAATTATCAGTTCTTTTAGCATAGTCATGTAGAACACTGACATTTAAAGTAAACCGAGCAGAAGATTAATATAGATCGATTTTTTTATTTAACAAAAGAATAAAAAAAGGTAGACTTTTTATTATAACAGAAGACTAATAGAGATCGACTTTTGTGTTCCGATCACTTTCACTCAAAAAATGAAATTGGAGATTTTGATACCAGACGAAAGCGCATATTTTTCTCATAACCCCCTGCAAATTTTCACGACATAATATATATTTGGCAGAAGAGATATGGTCAAATAGTGATGAATTACTGGTATATTTTGTTAACAAGAATACATATCCTAGGTTTCTATAGGTCACTCTCAGACACATTTTTGCCTGTAGCATTGATTTGGCTCAAGGTATACAAATGGAACTTGACAATATTATTGCTTTATGTAGGTGATGACCCTGGCATTCCAAAATGGAAAAAGTACATGTAAAATTTGAAACCAGATTGGAATACCTTTAACAGAAAACTAATACAGATCGACTTTTTAATTTCTAAACAGAAATTTCCTGCAAAGTAAAATTTGCAAAAGTTGTACAATGTTTCAGTAAATTTACCAGCAAATTTACTAACCTTTTTTCTTCTCCTCTCTTTTTGGTTTAGTTTTTTCTCTCATTCCCGTTCTCTACCGTTTCATGTTACCCGCAAATTCCTTAGAGGGACAGTCCCCCCCCTCCCCGTGGCCACTGGGGCAAGGGTAATGCCAAATATCACCAAAACTAGACACAATTTCTTCATAGCACTCTATTCAAGAAAAGGTGTAAATTATTACTAGTACCCTTTTCCTAAAGGTATAGTTTATTTTTTTGTGCGATATGCGTTTTTTTATTTTTTATTTTTTACTTTTCGAAAATGCAATGCGATATGCTATTTTTCTTTTTAAAACTGCAGAAAGAAAAACACATTAGAACAATGCTCTTGGTTTCTTAAATTATTTATTAATATCATTATTGTCCATAAAAGCTTTGTATATAACTGTAGCCTTAGTTATTGTAATAGGTATTGAGTATCCATGTAATCTTACCTAAATATGAGTATTTTCCTGTATCAATATTATCAACAAATAGACCCGGCAAAAAAGAGATCTCAAATTATCGGTACTCTTCCGCTCTCCGCCGTTTTTATTCACCGATTTCGCTGGCTAACACATATGAACAATTAATTGCCGATTAATTGATGGGCTGAGAATACAACGGGTACCTGAATTGGTGTGCGTATGTTTTTAAGCAAGTTTCCAGTAAGCTTTTTTTACAGAATTGGGTGTTTTTTTGATAAAAAAATAAAGAATAAAAATATGTAACTAAACAGAAACGCGCGCGAGTTACCAGAAACAAACCTGTTTTTTTATTTGGCCTAATTCTGTCTTTGCCCATGGGAAAATTGATATTGGTTTTCTATTCAGCCCCATTAGTTTTCAACTTTTGTTTGCAAAATATGCATACACAATTGCTTTTAAATATTGCTTTATGTAAATAGCTTATTACTCAGTCCCTGGAGCTACTAACAATTGCCAAATAAGAAGAAGACTGTATGCAAATAGTCTTACATAAATACATGAACTTTGAAATAACCAGTACAATACTTTGAATTATGGAATTAAACGATCTTAGTATAATATTTACATTATATCTTTAATATATATCCTTCCAAAGCTGATTTAAAATCTATACTTTCAATTAATAAAGTAAGTTTTAAAATGTCAGATTTAGTCTATTCCATAGATTTAGTTAATACACCTAATTAACCCTTATCTAAACAAGGGGGTTGTTGCAAGCCCTATCGTAACTGGGCTCTGTTGCATAACCAAAAGCGTAATCTATTTTACAGCATCATTTGCGGTTGTTTCTCGAAGAAAATGGAAATAACACCTAAGATGTTGCAGGGTAGGTCGCCAAAGGTGGGTGTAAACCAATGAGATTTTCTGAAATTCTAATCACCATTTTGAACCGTTTCTGCATGATATGAAGCTTGATCTTACCAAACAATCCCGGTGCTTATGCAATTTTAATATTTCCTTTAGATTTTACAATTTACTAATTAATACAATTAATCACCTAACAATTTGAAAATAAAACAAGAAATCCCAGAGTTTTAAACAAGAAACACATTGAACATGAGGTAATTTTAGGTGACAGTATACTGTCAACATAATGCTCCATAAATGATTGAAGAACTCCCTTGACAATAAAGGCTACTTAAATGCCAAATTTTGATGAGAGATTCAATTTACTTCTCCTGACCATGCAATTTTCTCTAATCTCATGTGATTTTTTCAAGGATATCTTGAGTAATAGAGAGTTTGCGATTACCACGTTTCACGGGACGGGGTACACAAACGTGAGCATTTTTAACCCACGTTTACGTAACGGTTCACGCCTACGCGCAATACCATAGATTGCCTATGTATATTTCATTATGTCGCCCTCTTAGCAAAGAGTTTTTGATTAATGCAACGATTGCCTATTGTGAATGTTTCATGATGTCGCCCTCGTCTCATAATGGTCATAGCTGGTCATGATCCATAGATATATCTGATCGAGGGCGTAAATTCTTCAGCTAAAGAAATGATATGCAAGCTTATGATATTATGAATGGTTGGCTAGTTTTCAATAGAACTCTAGTACGTATTGAACGAATAGCCACGTAAAAAGACTCACTTCAAACGGTTATTTCAACATGTGTTGCTGCTATTCACGTATTATTGATCGTTCACGTTCAGGGTATTGGCTTCCGCAAGCAGATGTGTAGAACTTAAAACTTTGACATAGAAGTCAATGCAAAATCAGAAAATCCTTACTTACGGGTGTGTAAGTGCGAAGTTTGCAACCCGTAATCTTTACAACCAAACGCAATAAAACTTCGATAAGTGCTGGATATGTATGTCTGTACATTATTCTTGCATGTGTTTATCTGATTTTGATATAGCTTTTATTTAAAACAATAGGGGACATCGATTAAGTGATTAGTATTCACGTAACAGTGTACGTGAAATTCTGCAATATACGGCGTGCTGTACTGTTCAAGCAGGTAATGGTTGGCTGAATTTCAATAGAACTCACGTTTACGTTTGCGTTCGCGTTCGCGTTCTGGATGATCGCAAACTCTCCAATCTGATAGGTGCCACGTGCAGTTAGCATTGCCCACACAATCATGATATACTATGCCCTTTTCTAACCTCATCTTGAATTAAGCAAGGTAAAGATAACAAGGTGGTTGGGATGATACTTGGTTCCTCCGACTGTCATCTCTGTATCCTACAGGTGATTACATAAACTAAGTATCGAATGTAACTTGACATAAAAGATGGATGACGTCTATTTTTCTTTGTGGATTAGTGAGGTCATTATTATAAAGACATGGACGTGCTGTGAATCTTTCACAGTCAGATATACAGATGACTCCTCGTGTGACCGCGAGGAGTTGGATGTTGCAAACCTGGGCAACACCCAAACCTGGAAATTTCCTCTTTTATTAAACCTTTCTATCGGGGCATGGGAATAGAATTTCTTTTCTCACGAACTAGGGGCTAAGAGTAAAATTGAACATCATTTCTTGCTAAGTTTGAATGCGTTTGGGTATTTTTGTGTTTTATCCAAGCTTGTGCTTTTTAAAAAGGTCTGGCGTTCTACGCCTTTGCCATGAACACAACACCCATGTGCCCCCTTCGGACAAACCTAGATAATCAAACAAGCAAATTACTAAATACGCAAAAAGCTGACCAAATGAACTACATTATACATACTAAAACGACATGTTTCCCATTACTATTTACCCATAAATTTTGATTCTTTTGACAGGCTATCTACACTACTCGGCACAGTAATTTGCCGGGAGAGTATTTTTCCTACTATCATGACTATAGGTGCACAATTGTGTCTTGGTAATTTCCCATTTATTTTTTGTTAATTTGTTAAGAACAGCGCAATTCTCTTCCAATAGAAACATTACTACACCTTGATGGATGAGCGTGATTAAACAGAAACTTGTAACATCTCAATTTAATTACCAAAATCTACCATCGTTTTGTTAAACCCACATTTAAAATTAGTAACCATTATGCCTGAGGCATAATTTATTGGCTTATTTATTGGCTTATTTATACTATGGAAGGTTTTTCATGTTAAACTGCGTAACGAATCAATGTACCTTAACACCTCATAGGCAAATATGATAAGGGTTTGAGAAAATGTGAATTAAAGATTTTGAAAAACTTGAAGCGAATAGTGCATTTAATTGAAGCTAGCCATGAGTACAAAATTATGATGAGTAATGTGTTACGACATTGTCGTCACGGCATCCTGTACATAAGAACATCATCAAGTCAAAGCTAAGATCTCCAGCGTTAGCCATAGTCTTTCCAAGCTTTATCAATGTTAAAACTTCCCTAGGCTATAGGCACAGTACTAAATCACTTCGTATACCCATATACTAGTTTTAATCCCTTGCGCTTATCTTAGCGAAAATATCCGTCTTTTAATACCATCAACTGACTTCAATATTTATAGGCTACATATTAGGCTGATTTTGAAAAAATCAAAATGTTGATATTTTATCGGGCAACCCTCTAATTTGGTGCATTATGAGTCAAAAATACCACATACAAAATTTCATCACTTTTTGTGAATATTTAGGGGGTGCTACCGACCTTTGAACTTTTGTGTGTAAAGTCTATGGGGTTTTGAGGCATTTCTAAAAATGCTTTTAAAATTGTTCTTTTGCATGAGATATCAAAACAAAATCAATATATGTTATGTATTAGGGTCTACTTAACGCAATTAGCCAAGAAAATGTTAAATAAAGTCATCAAGATTTCATAAAAACACAATTTATTGAAAATTGCATCATTTGGGTGGCAGCAAAAGATTCAACAGCTAAATGGCCACTTGAAAAAAAATCTGTTTGCCATTGAATGTTATAGCATATAAATTATTACAAATCTTCTGTTTTTGTTGGTTAGGCTATTATAATTTTAGATGTCTTGACCATATTTCGCAACAAACTATGTCTTTTTGTTTTTGGCCCTGTGATGATAGGCATATCCTTGATTAAATAATATCAACATTCCAACAGTTGTAAAATAGCTCCACAAACAGAACTTACTTTTAGAGAGGCCTATAAATATCCCCAAGTAATTATTTTACTATTCAATATTTATTTTCAACATCATCATCTTGTTCAAAGTTCCTTTTCTGTCATAACTTGTCAATTGCAAGCTGCTCCCTGGGGTTCATATCACAATACACTAGAATCAAGGGGATCATATGAGACAGCATTGTATTGAACCAGTGGGTCAAAACACTTGAAAATATTGATATATTCATTATCTGTTGAAGCTAGTTGAGAGTGCAAATCCTTTAAGTGGTTTTCAGCATCTGGGTCATTAATCAAATATAAAATGTGTGTAGGTCAAGTTACATAACATTTATTGTATTGGTTGTAATGCATTGGATTTAATGATATGATAATTTTTCATAATTGATGTTTCAGAACAGTTAGACTTCTGCAATGACTTAATTTTCAGCCAGCAATGTGAATTCTTGTGTTGTGTTAGAGTCTCATCTAGTTAGCTCAGTGGTTAAAATCCAGATGCTGTGCTATGAATAGGGTGTACTCCCACACCAGAGTTTTTCATTTTTTCGGTTTTGTGAATTACTTTGAACTTGAAATTGTAACATATGTATGTTTTAAGGAAGATATACATCAAAACTAAAACATCAGGACATTATTTCGCACTCTTTTTACTCCAATCATGAGAAAAATATGAAGTTTTATAACAGTCCTAAATGCCCATAGGCTTTACATTCAAAAGTTCAAAGTTCGGTAGCACCCCCTAAATATTCACGAAAAGTGAAAAAAATTTGCATGTAGTATATTTTACCCATTATGAACAAAATGAGAGGGTTGCCCGGTAGAAAATCAAAAAATCGATTTTTTCAAAATCAGCCTACTACATATACAATGGAATTAAAAGAAATGAAAGCGGGTGTTCCTATTTTTCGCCACATTTGCCTACATTTTCCCACATCATAGATTCCGGTAATACTGATGTCATCAAAATGGCGTGATACATAAATGAATGATATTGTGATTAGATTAGTATCAATGAAAACAATTACTATATATATAATTCCTATAAAATATAAATGTTTGGTCCGGAATAACTTTGTAACACGTAACGCCTCGACCAATCTTCATGATATCGGTATCTATAGAAAGAGGAGACCCTACTATAATACCAAAGAACTATGAAAGTGTCAATTTCAAAATCACGGGGG
>JXSR01S026002.1:203025-216226 GCA_000969725.1 Ophiothrix spiculata
TTAGTGTTGTTACTTTAAGTGCTTTGTGGGAAAAGGATTTGCAAACAGTCTACTAGAGTTCACAATGCATTTTGCCAAACTTTCATAGTTTTGTAGTCTGTGCCACAGCCCAGTGTTAAAAGAACTAGAAACACACCATCTAGTCACTATTAAATTAAAATTCACACCACCCCCAGTCACTAATCAGACACTTGCTCCAAAATTTGGCACTTGCATAAGGGGGAGGGGTCACTCAGGTATATTAATGTACACATGCATGAACATAGGTTTGCAAAATACCCCCTTAAAACAAGTTTGATCTTACCTTGAAGAAATACCCCTAAACAAGGATTTACCTGCACTTTTACTCCAAATGTTACCCACTAAAATTGGATTTTTGTCTTCAGGGTTTGAAGAAAAAAAACCCACCCCTTTTTGTGGAAATTTTGTAGTTTAGGTTTGAAAAAAAAAAACTTTTATTAAAAATCAGTCTTTTTAGGACCCTAAACATGTGCAGTGCTTACTGTGGTCAGTGAAAAATTACCCCTTTTTCCATGTTTTTTTGTTCATGCATGTGTACGCCAACATAGCTCAGTGGTCCCCTGGGCCTCCAGCTCCTCCTTGTTAGTAATTATAGACAAAATTGAGTCTTTGACAAGGCTAATATTTTTCTGGGACATGATGACAAATAAACTGATGGTGAAAATTGTATTCAATACACATTCAAAACCATTTTTCTTGTTAGCTTTCATTTTTTATTTCATAATCATAAATGGATAAGAAAGGAGTGAAAAATCACGTGGGAAAAATATCCTTACCCTTCGCCGAGGTGTGGTGCATACGTATCTTCTTGGAAGCCATAAACTGCAGAACCCTCTCAATATTTTCCCTCATAGCTGCCGCCGTCTGCGGGTTATGTTCCACTCTCGCCAATGATTCTCCAGCTGTTGCCATAGAAACAAACATCAGATTAGGAACACATTTCTATATTTAAACTTGGTCTTATGATGGTATTTGCTTTTATACAATGCAAATATACCAATATGATGAAAACGGAATTGAATCTGGATGGCAAGGTATAATGGAATTGTATATTGAAATTTTATTAAAAAAACAAACTTGCAAGTTCTGTTCTGACACTTAAAAGTTTTAAATGGTGAATTCTGGGAAATGTTTTCTTGAATTTTAAATTATGAATTGAAATTTTAATAGCTTGATAACTGCCTTGTGTCCAAAAACATTTGTTTGCTCAATAGACATTCACTCATAGATTAATGAAAGTACAGACAGGAACAGACTATTTGCACTCTATAAATGTGGCTAGGTTAGGAGATTGCACCAAGCCTGAACCTACGCTTTGTGAATCCGCAGTGACCTACCACTACATTCTACACGTGCGCGAATATTACTTGATTACTTAGAGGAAGCAGGTGGCGCAGTGGTACTTCCCTCACCTTGCACCAATGAGCCTAGGACCGTGTCACGGGTTCGAACCCTGGTCCAGGCGCTGTATGTGCAATTGGTAGCCAATCTAAACTTGCTTCCGTAAGTTTTCCTCCGAGTTTTCCTCCGGGTGCTCCAGTTCCTCCTGCACTAAAAGTGGCAAAAAAATCTGACCATCTGACAGAGGACCCTCATGGAAAGCAGTTCTAGACACTGATGAGGTTATCCTCTATAAAAATGTCATATTTATTTATTTATATATATTTATTTATTACAATGCAATACGCATTGCACATTTTTCCACCTATTTGGGTTTATGCAAGCAATATCGCTTAACTAGCTCAACAGTTGCAATTTTCAGTCAAAGCAAAGCATCCTTCTGTAGCTGGAGTTTGCATTCATTATCTTTTGCTCGCTCTTATCCACTGAGATAAAAAAAACTTGTCTCTCATAGTATTTATTGCATTGAGTGAAAACTGGTTGGGTCTGTACATATCTTTTCAGGACAGAGCAATGAGTTTTTAAAGGGACAATTTAGCTTATTGGAGGTATTTGATCAACGAATACAGAAAAAAAGGATATATCATTTAACATGATAATTCCAAATACTAAAGTGCCATTTATCCAGGCATTGACACAAAACAAAGCGGTGTAACAGTAGCAATGATAATGCGCGGCATATTTGTTATTGAGTGAAAACAATTAAAGTGGGGTGTGGATTCCAGACATCATTAACCTAGCTATTTCATATTTGTGGTTCCATTAACCCATATCAAATATTTCAACCTGCATACTTCTATATCGAAAAGTATTCCGTTAATGATACGATGGACCATTGAAATCCAGCAGTGCAATGACTTAGAAATAAAGGGTGTGACATACACCACAAACAAAACTTTAAAAGATCAATCAAGGGATTCATCTTAGCAATTTATCAGAAGAAATTTGAAAAGATGAAATATTTGTCATGCAAAGCGATTGATACTGACACAAAGTCCATCGAAAAGTGAAGAGTTAATGGTTTACTATTTTTCTTTTAAGATATTATGTAACCATACTAAAATAGGATAAAGCTAACTGTTATCTCCGTAAAATATGACAGACATTTTCATTTAAGGGAACAAGTAGGGGCAAGACCATTTTTAAAGGTAGCAAAAAAGTTGGTGCTGTAAGGCCAAGTAAATAAAATGTTATGTTTTTTGTCAAGGTTTCTGAAAAAAGAGAGGAAGAGGAATTTTTATTTTTATTGGTAAAATTACTCTAAATTTACATCATTTGGGGCCATTTTGTCATGTTCAGTGCACAAAATGATCTTGTTTTTGAGGGTTGGACCCATCTAATGATCAACCTGAAATGCCTCATTACACATTGTGCAAGGGTTAGAAATTATTTTTTTACTTGTTTCAAAATATTTATGAACAAGTTTTTATTGAAATTTTCCAAATAAAAAGAAATTTGAACAAAAAATCTTCAAAAAAGGAAGCCTGAGAGGAAGAGAAACATAAATAAATATTATTTGCTTTGCCTTTATCATCTGCCATAAGAAGCAGGCCTCTCGGAATTGCTATAAATACCACGTTTTGAAGCAAAACATCAGTTTAGCTATGAGTTAGAAATTTAATGTATAATCTTAGGCCAAATAAAATAAATAGTTTGTCTCAAAGCTCCCGCGTGCATTAGTTTTATCGTCTGCGTTAGTTTTCCTCAAAATCCGAAAATAGATTTTTTTAAAACCTTTTTTTATTTTTTTCCCACCGAAATTGTGAAAAAACAAATGACAACAATGTTTAATTAAATTTATTTGATTCTTTATTCTGTTTTTGAGTTCTAAAAAGGCCATCACGTAAATATATGAGGGTGTACATATGGAACTCTTGTAGAAAAGCACTTAGGACTTCTGTCACACACGAAAAAAACACCGCATTTCGCATTGGTTTTTCAAGAGTAGGAGAGCTTTGAGACAAACTATTAATTTTATTTTGTCTTATATTTAATCTTTTAGAAATACTTATCTGCCCTTTAAAAATAAACTCTTTAAAGCATCTTCAGACATTATAAATAAATTAACCCTAATACCACACTGCACTGATCGGATCTATTATACAGACGAGTCAACTAAATGGAATTGGTGGGTGTAATGTCAGCAATCAGGCTTGGCATTTATCTTGGTTATTGAATGAAAACAAAATCATGTTTGGATTGGATTATTCCAGCTGGGTACATACTGACCTGATATTTGGAATATCATGGATGAAGTTATGAAATAGATTTCATGTTGAACAGTTTATGATTTTTGTTATTTTACACATTTACTTCCTCTCATAATTACCTTATCATATTTCATTTTGAATGTCCAGTGGAACAATGTAGGCTAAATGTTTTGAATCAAAAGGAGTGGCATCTTCCAAGTTTACAAAATCTACAAAAAGGTTAAAAAAATCGCCAATAAACTCTGTAACTAATGGTGTATTCAGAGTCTTGTCGATATGCATCAATCGATGTCCATCAAAGCACAGTCTACACGCGCTATGTATAAGGAATAGCGCGTGAAAAAGACTGCGCGTCGATGGACGTCGTACGATGCATATCGACAGACTCTGAATAAACCATAAGACACCCCTCGAAATACCCTGGTTCTGAACTTGTCAAGAATTGAACCAGGATCCTCAACTTTTTAAACAGACACTCTACCAATGGAACTAGGAACTTAATGATAATTGTAAGGCCCAGAGGATTTACAAGAATCATTATCAAGTCTTGGTAGTCATAAGAGAAAGAAAGTTCTGAATAAGCTTACTACTTACAGACTATTTCTACCAGATGAACCAGTGCGACGCCATCTTGCATGTCTCGTCTGAGGTCGTCTACCATGCGACATCCTTGACGCTTCTTCAGTTGAGAGTTCACCCAGTTAACATAGGCCTGAAGTTGTTGCTGGAAAATATAAAGAAAACAAATGATTAAGAAGGGTTATTTTAAAACAATAATGATACAAATTCAAAATCAATTATGAAATGAGAAAAGGAGATGAAAGGGATTATACAAGCAAAGATTTCATGTTCCTAAAATAATTCAATTTTCATACATTTTTAGAGGGTTTATCTGAAAATGACTTTCTTCATTATTCAAAGTATGTGAACTTTAAATCGTCATGTGAGTGCAAGAAAGTCGTATCTGCAATGGCTGCCCTTATAAGTTGTATTTATTTTATGCCTTGTCACAAGAATGTGAAAAATCCCTCAAAATTTCCCTGACTCAAGTCAGTGGTTCTTGAATCATGGTAAGAGAGTTGTTGCTCCAGTTTGTTTCTCTTATATATAGCTATTTCTTATATTTTTTGTAATATTCTTGATTTCAATACACTTTCAAACTTTAAATTGCAATTTACAAAAGTTACTGATTTTCAGTAGGAATTAAATTAGGTGAGTTCATTTACATATGTCAGTAATTCTTTCCAAAAGAAAACAGTTTGGATTGGCCAGTAATGTAAATTTAATTTTGGAACATACTCTTTTGTGCATATGTAACTCTTTCAATATTTAATTCACTTTAAGGAAAAAGGTCACTAATATGTAAATATTCACTACAGAAAAAGCATTTACAATCCCTCCTGAGAATGGCAGCTGATATACTCAAGCTTATTTATGCAAAGTTTTCCTCATTACTAATGTTGTCATGGCAACAACATCTTGACAATGATGATAATGATGATAATGAGAGAGACTTTCTTTGAACTGAAGACATACAAATTGTCTTAATGTAGAACTTGGGACCTATTCTTTTAAAAATCGTACTATAATGATATACATCAAGGACTTTATAAATACTTTCACTTTGCTTGATACTGAACTGACTCAAGTATACTCACATCCTTTATGAACATGAATTTGGGTCAGAATTATAGGATGAGACTTTATATGAGGATTTCATGAGAAAATCTGAACAAACTGGTCAATCTACTGAGGCAAATTAAACACAGAAATGTTGTTGAATTGACCGAGATAGAGGGGTCAAATCAATATTTCAGTGTAATATTTTGAATGGAAAATTTTATGTGAGTAAACATTAATTTCCTGAAAATTTTCAGAAAAAATATAAGATGCCACATACCACAAGAGTGGAACATTACTGGCGTCAGTATCAGGGCACGGCCGTACGAAGCAGGGTTGCCCCTCCTGGCTCGAAAAAGCGGGACTCTGACGGGACAAATATCAAAATATCGGGACGATATTTTACTACTTTTTTTGTCCCGAGATTACAGTGTCCCATAAATTTTTAATCAAAATATGCCAATTTTAGCACAAATATCAAGATTTTATATCGATTTTTGGCTGAAAATAGCAAAATTTTTGTGCGCTACGTGCGCATTACACACAAATTGACGGTACATATACATCGGGACGAAACATGAATTTCGAGACGGGACATATGTTTGCCCCCCTTGGCCAACATGCCTTCGTACGGCCCTGGTCAGTATAGTAATTGTCACTGATTATTTCGTCAAAGCAAATCTACTTATTCCAATATAAGTCAATTTCATTAAAACTATCTGAGATAGGTCAGTGATCAGGTCAATCAGTTTTATTGGTTCAGCATTGACAGATTCCATTTATCGCACTATCCATCATAGTAAAACTATTTTATATTTAGATATGCCATACGAAACAGTTTTTACTGGTGATTTTATTTCACTATTCTAAGACTCTATTGCAAGATCTAGGTATGACATTTACATTTGCAAATATCTAAATCTTACTGTAGAAAAAGTGCATTTTCACTGATACATCAGGTGCCATTAATTCAGCTATTTTCAGAATTAAAATATTCCAATCTAGTTTAGGGGCTGAAATTATGATAATAAAAAAGGATAAAAAAATGTATTATTCAGTAAAATCAGATAAAAAATTTGAAAAGCTGAATATTTTCATACTTAATTTTACAACTCTTGGAAAATCAAACCTTTCGTGAAATTTATCAGGTGTGAAGTATCTATAGCAAAGAGAAATAAAGTGACAAAGACGAAAAAAAAAACTCGTTTCCGTAGCTGTAGGCAATCAATCTAATTGACGACTTATTCAACAAACTCGTTCACCTGATACCGGTATTAATATTGGAAAATTAGATGAACCTGATATGACCTAATACAGAAACTGCAACCAATTTTGACATAATTTAATATCAATTTATGCAATGTTGTATCAATTTTGATGCACAAAATTCACGGCAGTTTATCTGTGTTGTTTTAATTTTTTTTAAAATTTTGTATTCGCAACATTTTTGCATTCATAAATAAATGCAAAAAAATTGAAAGGAAATCATTTTCCCATAAAATTCAACCACATGGCTTAGTATTGCAATGTGCAGATTGAAGTGCTAGTAATTATGGGCCTATTGACGATTTCCTGAAACACATTCGAGATTTCCAAAAAAGGATGCATTTCCTATATTTTTGTACAGGAATTTCTTGGCTTAGTTGAGAATTCAAGTCCCATCTTTTCATTTATACAAGAACAAATTTTTACTGAAATGTTATAATAGACCAAATTCTTGATGTCAACTGATTTTGACCAAATCTTGGGTTCAAGTTCTGGCTATGAAAACATACTGTCCATTCATGCTCAATAGAGTCAATACTACTGGTGTTAATATAAAAGGAACATTGCAAAATAGAAATGGACTTTTACATTGCCAGTATGGCTTTATAAATACGGTTTATATTAAGATGAACAATGAACTTGGGGTTGAACTTTGCAGCACTCACTTAAACCCTTTACCAAGGCCTTCGCTTTCTTGTAACCAAAAGTATAGATGAACGTTTTCTTAATTTCTCATTGTCTCATAAGATCAAAAAGAAAATAAAGGGATTTTTTTCGGGACGCTTATTTCCACTGGGATTCAAGATCTTCCTTTCTTTCTTAATTTTTGCTAGCAATAGAGCAAGAATTGAGATAAGTGAAATACCAGCATGTTGCTAATATACACTGTAATCAGTTTCTTTAAAATCTATTTGCAGCTAATTTTTATTTCAATATATTCAGTGGACTGCTTTGGATTTTGATCTCTCAATGAAGAATGGATAAAGAAAGTGTGACATATTATAAATCATTCAAAAGCTGAGATTATTGAGAATTAAAATATGTAATAAACTCAATTTTGAAATTTGCGACTTTCCTCTCATTTTGCCAAAGCACCACTCATATGGTTATAATATTCTAAGGAGTTGTATATCACCATATGCTACAAAATGTAGACAATGGTGAGACATGGCATAAAAAACCCACATTATCTGTATCACAGGTATAGGTAAAACCACCGTATTCTGATCACTTCAAAAATGTATTTGCAGCTCTTGCTGTCCCCATTGCATGTTACGAGATATGTCTGAAACCCTACGGGCACAGCATGTTTATATCAAACGTAATTATTTACATTTTCACTAATTATATACTAAAATAACCGTGAAATTTAATCATAGGACTTGTGAAATTAAACACCATCAAGGAATAATCTGACACTAGTTTGACTTTGAGAACATTTCTGTTTGAAATAGCCCAAAGTATGAAAGTCCTGGATATAAGCGTTGATAATGAATGCTGTGTCACAAATCAAATTCAGAATCCAGCAGTGTGAATGACTTGGTAAAAAATGTTTTGGCTCAAACATTTTTGAGAAATAAAAGTAACTTGATGTTAGAGAAAAGGAAGGCAATAAGCCTATATGCTACAATAAAACAAAAGGCCTTGTATTTTAAAAATACCAGGTGTTCTACCAATAGCACTTCTGAGGATATTCAGGTGTGCTGTAGGTGTGCATTTTGTATCTTATTGTGTATAATTTTACCAGATTTAGGCGTGCTGAAAATTGCACTCCTCAAGATCATTTTAGGCATGTGATGGTGTGCCATCGCACTTGCCCACCTCAAAATACAAGGCCTGAAACAATGTAGGCCTACACTCTACTAAAACTATCACTTTTGCTTTTTAGTGTAGGCCTAGATAGCTTTTTAGATCTAATCTTGCTTTCTTGCATAATGAGTGTGATAAGATTGAAAAACAAATGCTCAAAGAGTCTAAATCTAAAATATTAATTATAAGTACTCACATTGTAAAGTTCCAATCTAAAGATATGAAGAAATGCATTCTTATCGTCAACACTACTGCACATCTTTCCAAATCACGACACCGCTTTGAAATGGTTTTGATCACTGCAATTTTTATGTTTCTGTAACTTTCACAATTAGGCCAAGTGAAAACAAAAACATGTTTCACATACAATTTAGGAATGAAAAAACCTGGGAAAAAACTTAGGAAGAATGAATTCTATTTTTTTCCTAAATTAACATTTTCCAATGATTATTGCTGTGTTTCTTAGTTGCTCTATGTAAATTAATATTTTTTTGTCTCGTATAAGCAAGAATATTAAGACAAAAAGGTCTCATGTCCATTTGTTTGAACAAATTTTGGCTTCTGACCTTATAGGGCTACAATCTAATTCCTAAAAACTGAAATAATGATGTTAAATTACTCATTTTCTTAAAGAAATATTATTTAAAATATTTATAGTTTTATTTTGTCAGTAAACATTGTGCAATAATGTAAATAAGACCCAATTTATGACATAATCTTTTGTCCAACTATAATTTATTATAGGATTATGATTATCGGATTTTCCTAATAGGCTACATTATCATGAAGATAAATAATTGTTTTCTTGTTTTACCTTAAAGAAAACTAAGCAATTAGATTGTCATTTAAATGCTGAATAAATTCGTAACTAAAATAACAATTTTTTGCTGGCCGAACCTGAGTGAGGACAGCTTTAGTGGCCAAAACTCAATATGACCTTTGACATCATATCTATATTTCCTTATTTTATTTATTTTAGCAGCAAAAACACTCATAATAAAAAAATCTGTCAATATGATCAATGCAGGAGCAACAATTTATTGAATCTGCCTATTTATACAGAATTATATTCTTAAAAAATGATGCAAAAGCCAGTAAAAATAAATAACATTCTTCTTCGTTTCCCCTGGTAACAGCACCAAACTTTTAAAAGGTGATTTTGGATAGCACACTCCAATAAACAGCTATAAATAGTTCAATGTATGTTATCCCTCAGTGGCCTTGCCTTCACGAAAAAAATGATTGGAAGTCTTTAATTGGAATAAACTTATAAATCACTTGTTTGTTCAGTGGTGGGGGGGGGGAGATATTGTTATTTATAATAGGCCTGATTTATAGTTAGTGTAAAAGTTTACCTAATCAACTAAAACTACATTTTGTTTTTGGTTATTTTCTAATTTATTCATGCAGAGAGGTTGTCATGATATATTTCAAAATGTAAGTAGGCCTACAGTGACTGATTGGAGCTTTGACACTTTCTAAAAACAAAGATAATACATAAGGAATCCCGGGTTATAGGATACAAGACTAATACACTGGGAAATATGCAAGGACTAGTTGAGACCCCTGAATGTCAATCTACCAAGTAAAGTTGGCAATGATGGCAATCATGATACAATCCTCAAAATCTGATCAAGTTTTGGTCCCTATTGGAAATACAATTTTTTAGGGGAAGGGGAAATTTAATTTAATTCTTATATTTTATAGAAATATCTAGGATCAGTCTGGAATTTGTCAAAAACAAAACATCACAGGTTTTTTTTTTTTCTTCCGTTTTTTTTTAAAATCAGTTGGCCTATAGGCCTAAATTACTGCTAAATCAATCTGCAGTGAGACCTGCATTCTCGTCCAGCATAGTTTTTTTTTTCAAAAACCTTGTATTATTTGCATCATTTAATGTTCAACCTGATTGACGCTAGTTGTAGGTTACCATCAATGATGATCTATAAGGCCAAAAAAAAAAATTCTTTGGTTGCCCTCCACAGCTTTTTTCAGAGAGGGTCGGTCGGTCGTTTTTTTTTTTTTATTATTATTTTTTTTTTAAATACTCTTCCACGGACTGCTAGGTCGATCGGCCGCTCCAGCCTTCAAAACTTCCCCCGCGACATCCAAATCAAAACAATCAAATACTTCTTGTAGTGATTTGGGACATCCTAAACATTTTGAGGGTTGAATATCGAAAAATGCAAAAATATAACACTTTTTTTGAAGTTTTCGGTAAGTTTTGCATATTTTTTTAGAAAAAAAAAATATTTTTCAACAAAAAAAAGTTTGGGTCGGGCTGAAAAATAGGGGTCGGTCGGTGGAGGGCAACCAAACAATTTTTTTTTTTTGGCCTAAGGGTCAAAACATAGTCCGTTTGAGCTATCAAACATTTGGTGCAACAAGTCTTTGTTACCTTATAATATGATATACAGGGTGTATCAAAAAGAAGTTTACAGTGATTAAAGTGACCCCATTTCAAAAAGTATGATACATTCTCTAAATTGGTTTTTAATTATAAGTAATAGAGACCATTATCTTTCCATAACAGAAAAAATTACAGTCATACGACAACTGAAACGAAAATTATGGCCAATTTTGTAAATTGTAAATAAAATCAGCTGTGCAAAGATCTCCTGGTTCCAAACTTGCAATTTTGACTGAAGGTAACATCTTTTAGCTAAAAAGAAGATCAAATAGGACGAAACAAATAACTTCTGACGTTTGGAGGCTAAATCCTATCCATTTTTGCCTTGTAATTACAGTTTGAATAAACTTTGGATATTTGACCATTTTCTGCTATTTTTACCACTTTATTTACAAGGCTATTTCACTGTCCACACATTAAAGAAAACAACTTCCCTAGATACTTAAATTCAAAACTGTCGTGGCATCAGTAATGGTTTTCCAATATCACTTGGTTTGAAGTCCTAAGGTCTCTTCCATAAGTGTTAGTTTAAGCCAAAGATATCCTGAAGATATTAACGAATTGGTCGATATCTTTTGATCAATGTTTAAAACTAATTGTCAAAAGGTGTCGCACTTTGTTAGCAGAGCCCTAATCTGACATGCAGGTAATGTCAAAGTTCTCTTGTCTTCGTAGAAAGGGAAAAACATAAGGGTCCATCCTTATTTTTATTGACTTTGCACAACTGGTTTTATTTACAATTTACAAAATTGACCTTAATTTTCGTTCTGGTTGTCGCACATATGTAATTTTTTCTATTTTTGAAAGATAATGGTCTCTATTACTTATAATTAAAAACAGATTTAGAGAATGTATTATACTTTTTGAAATGGAGGCACTTTAATCACTGTAAACTTCTTTTTGATACACCCTGTATAGTTCCAATGTATTTTCTTTTGTTGTCAAATGTTCGGTGATTTTCAACACCAAGCATCCGTTAGTGATTAGAAGATGCATTGGAATTAATGTAATAACAAAGACTTGTTGCACCGAATGTTTGATAACTTTTAAAAGACCTATGTTTTGACACTAATAATTATTGTACTATTTTACAACCGAATGACCTATAAGCACACTTTTTATCAAGGATTCTAGAACTTGGAGCAATTTCACTGAAAATTGCTTGAAGTATATAACTTTGTATACAAATTCAACCCTAACACTTTTAAGCACCTCTTCGTTTAAAAACTATCTCCTCTGAAATTTACATGTTGAAAATGGGTGGTTTCCCCCCGGAATCGAACCCGGGACCTCTCGCATCCCGATCCAACATTCACTGATGTTAGCCAACGAGTATACGCTGCCCTGGCAGCATTTTCTTGATAAGCTAACTCCGGTCTGCGACGTATTTGGAGATAGACAATTTTCTTGATTTTGTGAGGTTCGGTATTTTGTGAGGTTCGGTGGTGTTAGGGTAAGTGCTGAACCTCAGCCTGGAGCATTTCACTAATCAGCTGGTGCAAATTTGCTCCATTGATCTCCTTAAAAATGCTTGGCGATAAAGCCTACGTCACATTCACATTTCATATCAAAATGTGTCCAAGGTGATAAAGCCTAGGTCACATTCAAAATTAAGTGGATTTTGAACACAACACACAGAGATGCCACTCATTGGTGTTCAAAAAATCTGAAATACTTCGAAAGAATGTGAGAAACCAAAATTGCCTATACCTTTGTACATGAATAAAAAAAACAATAAAAAAATCTGAATTTAGGCTTAAACCAATTGAAAAATTCTGAATTCAGAATTTATTCTGAAATGTGGCATCTCTGAACATAGAAATTTGACAGATGCCTGTACTCTTCTGCCATGGAAACCTGTTATTTTCATACCCTGGTCACATAACCACCGGTGTCCGGCCGGCGTCTGCAAAGCCGCAACGCCGGTATGACATCGGTATGACGCCGCTGAATGCTTGCGAGCTCTTGCGATGCCCGGTCGGACTCCGGTGGCTATTAGACCATAACTGAATACATCGTATACACGCCGCAAGGTTTTAACTAAGAATTAAATTCTTGCAGCATGCTTCCGGTGTCTTACGGCGTTACGGACACCGACCGGACACCGGTCGGTGTCCGGTCGGACACCGGCCGGTGTCCGACCGGCGTCTGCTGAAATCTACCTGGTATGACGCCGTAAGCACATTGTAACCTCGCCGTAAGCTTATGTGACCAGGGCATGACTTCATAATTTTTTTCTAAAGTCAAGCTTTAATCATAGATTTAGAGGGGAGATACCAGACTCGCCGCCATTTTTATTCCAGCATGGAGACAAAATTGGGGGTATTCAGGTTTTAGCCAATGATGCATCGCATCTTGTCATAATGCGTGAAAATTGAAAACATGCGCACACGCTTTGCGTGCAGGTTGGCGTATCATTTGCGTAAAGTACGTATTATTTGCACGGTTAATCTCTACGCGGAAC
>JXSR01S026003.1:82496-108736 GCA_000969725.1 Ophiothrix spiculata
TTGAGTAAACAACAGAATATTGGATGCAAACTAACTGTGCAATCTACAATTTTCATATTGCCTTCTAATTTTAATTTTATACTGATATATATTTATTGGAAGTTCCAGAGGTGAATTCATGATATGGTATAATGGCAATAGTAATAGATTAATGAAATCTGTGATAAACAGGATTCAAATGACAATGATATATTTTTATATATTTATCAACTGAAGCAAATTGAAGAACAATAATTTTACGACTATTTATATCAGAACTTTTGAATGTTCAGTGAACTGGTGAAATATGAATAAATAAATGTGTTAAGAGCCAAAGTAACTTCTGTGTTTTTATATTGTTGAGTATAGTATTCATGCACACCATAATTTCCAAAATTGGGTTTAGGCCAAAAGAACTCGGAGGCTAACTTTTATTGTTTATTTTCAAGTTCAAGTTAGCACTTGCCTCAATGATGTACCATAAGATGTCCCACCACTAATATTGAGGCTGTCTAAATGACCAAAACGCCACTAAATTGCCTAGAAATTTCACAAACAAACGAATATGCATATACATTCCTGCTATCTGACTTGACAAGGAATTGAACCTAAGACCCTGGCGGCAAGATGCAAGAGAACTAATGCTGCTACTGTTGCTTTGCAGCTCTGTCGTTTGCTTCGTTTCACACTTTTGTAGCTTAACAGTTTTGTCGCTTTGCTGTTTTGCCGCTTTATGTTGCTTTGAAAGTTGAATTCATTTCAACTCGAAAAATCTTGTCGTGCGACAAAATTTTCCTGATATCGATTATCTCAGCGACATGTAGCTTTGCCGCTACTACAACCGAAAAGCGGCAAGTTTTTTTCATAAAATATACGTCATGCAGCAACAAAGCTACAAAACTACACGAGTATGAAAGCAGCATAAAGCTTACCTTGCAAGATCCTGGCAATCTTCATCTGATAAATGACATCCCGATAACATCAACTCTTTCAAAACACAGTCACTCTAAAATAACACAAAATTAACAAATACTAGTGTTGATCACTCAGTAATATTGTAGTTCTATTCGTGGATCTTGCAATTTTATCATTGAGACACTGCTAGATTGTCTCGCCACTGCCTGTCAACCCTTATCAACCCCTCATTTCTTGTGTAATTCAACAATCTGATCAAATTCATATGAAATTATACATTTGCATACTGAACATGATGGTCAGGTCATCTTCGGACCAAAATGTGTAATTTTGGCCCTAAGGTCCAAAAATAATGTTTTTGGCCCAAAATTTTACAGGAAAGCTACGTTTTGCTTTGGTAAAATTTTAAACTGTTTTACTTTTTAGACCCTAGAAAGCAATATCTAGGAATGCATTTCTCAATTTTTTGATTGTTTTAAAGTTTTTGAGATACTGTCATAAATTGGTTCAAAAATGTCAGAAATCCCACTGCTGCCACTTTTTTTGGCAAAACATGACACTTTTTGAACTATTTTTGGCAATATTTCAAAAATAAGATAAAAATAAAAATAGTGGTTCACGGAACCACGCGATCCCCAAAAATGTAGACGTTTAGTGAGAATGAATGCATTGTTTAAGAATGGATGATGATTGCAGATGATGTTAACAATTGTTAGTAGGAATTGTTTTAAACAATATGTCCTACAAGCACATTAAAGGAAAATTAGTGACTGAACAGGGATTAACCAAGGAATTAAAACAAAAAAATGACCTTTAGACCTTGACCTTGGATCAAGTGATATCCATGGGCCAAGTTTATTCCATGCACGGTCTAGGGTTTGTGAGTTATAGTTGTGACCTTGAAATGACCTTGGATGACCTCAGGTCAGCTTTTAAACTATTTTGAAAATTTGACCTCATATGACCTTGACCTTGGGTCAAGTGCTATCCATGGTCCAAATTAAATCCATATAGGGTCAAGGGTTCATGAGTTATAGCCGTGACCTTGAAATGACCTCGGATGACCTCCGGTCAACTTTTTGAACATTTTTGAAAATTTGACCTCAAATGACCTTTTGACCTTGACTGACCTTGACCTTGGGTCAAGAACTATCCGTGGTCCAAATTTAATCCATATAGGGTAAAGGGTTCATGAGTTATAGCCATGACCTTGAAATGACCTCGGATGACCTCAGGTCAACTTTTTGAACATTTTTTGAGATTTGACCTCAAATGACCTTTTGACCTTGAATGACCTTGACCACACCCCCCAAAAAGTTTCGCAGTGCAAGTTTATCCCGAGACCCTTCATGTCACCAAGTTTCATTACCGTAGGTCTTATGGTTCTGGAGATAGAGGCAAATGTCAACCCTTTTCATGACGACGATGACTACGCAAACGACACGGACATCCACTACTATGCCATAATCCCCCTTCAAATTTTCAAGCCAGGGGGATAAAATTGAGAAATGCGTTCCTAGATATTGCTTTCTAGATTTTAAAAAGCAAAATGGTTTGAAATTTTACCAAAGCATAATTTAGTTAGCTTTCCCGTAAAATTTTGGGCCCCAAAACACAATTTAGTGCTTATGTAATGAATGCAGTCTCAAGAGTGTAGATTTTGTGGAAGTACTCTGGTGGCTAGGAGCAGAAATTAATTAGTCGGCAAGGGAGCATTGACACATAAGCAGTCAATGCAGTATGTAGTATTTATACATGCGTGATTAACATTTGTGTACGCTTAAGGTTTCAGTGCATGGCTCGGATTTGCCAATTTATTGACACTGGTAGGTAAAAATTGATGATATAAGGTACAAATATTTTAGTGATAAACAATACAAAAAACTGTGTTGTTAATGGTTGCTAATGGTAGTGGAATTTATATAGAGTGATATAAGGGGAGACACATAACTAATCGGCAAAAGCTTGCCGTTACCTGAACTAGACAGCAAAGTCAAATTGTGGGCATCTAGCTGGAACATATTCAATTTGATGCTTTAAAATCATAGACACAGTACACAGCCACATAACCAAATGCGAGAATGAGACACATTATCGATATGTTCAAGATTAGTGGAGAAATAGACTGTTCCAACGAGTGCAGATATCTGAACCACATTGCCTCTTAGGCAAAAAAAAAATATTGTTTGTTTGCCCTCCAGTGGAAAAATTAAAATTTTGGGTCGGTCGGTCGGTTGATCTTTTTTTTTTTTTACTCTTCACATATGTTTTTAAGAATGATGTCATTCCATGGATTCTATCTTGAATACCAATCAATGCAGGGCTTAATCAAAAATTGTGGGTCATTATTTAGAGGAAATATGCATTCCATACAACTAAATGTGACTTTACACTGCTAAATTGTACGTTTTACATCGAAAATATTGAGTTTTCATATTTTACATGTTTGAAGAAAAAAAAATAAACTAAAATCGCGACCCAAATTTTTGGCATTTTTAGGGTCGGTTGCGGAGGGCAAACAAACATTTTGTTTTTGCCTTAGTTTATGTGCCTCCCTTGAAACAAATATTAACTGTTTATTTCGAGTGATGGGAAAATATACCATGCCTCATTGAAAGATTATAGTTCAGGATGGTAGGCCTATATTCCTCCTATCACACCCACCATTCAGTTAATATTTGTATATTATTGCTTATAGTTACAACTTTTGACTATTGGCGACTTGGAAGCACAATGTGAGAAGCGGAAACATAAATCTGACTACTGGCAACAATGTCAAGTCAAAAGAAAATCACTCACTCACCTGCACTAGATAACTAGCCATATGCTTGGCGAGGTTATTGCCAACTGCAGTAGGTATCACACACGACAAATCAAGGCTCACTATCGCATTCGCTGATAAACATTTCAAAAGCAATTCCACTCCAGTTGAACCAAAGGCATTGTGGGATACTTGTAAAGTATGAAGATTACTGGCGCCTAAATACAGAAATTAAAACAAAAACAAATTGCTGTGTGTTAGGGTGGCATAGCACAGATAGAATTCCTCTATTTATTTTTCTAATTTTTTTATATATGGTGTTTTCATATGTGCTGATCACATTTCTGAAATAAAAAATGGGGGTCAGCGACTTAGTTTTTGAGAAAAATCCACTTCAAAAATACTTGTAATTAAAATGGCTCTATTTCTCTCTTTTTCACATATGTTTTGGTCCTTATATAGTTCTTTAAAAAAACATAATAAAAGAATATGGTCACCGACTTACTTTTTGAGATATTAAGCAAAATTAAGCAAAAAATTGACATCTTTTTAGCAATGACTAATACCTTAAACACTGTGCGCTTTGGGCCCTGCGCCGTCAGGAGCAACGAGCATGGTCTTATGCGTGAATATAAAAATGACGGATGTGTAAGATTGCGTTATATTAAAACGCAAGATACATTACGCCAGAATGTATGCTAAAATCCCAGGATAAATACTTTGAAATTGTGTCCAACACCGCTGATATCAGCTCACTTGTGTCCAACACCGTTTATGTGCTAGGCCACCTTAAAATTAACTTTGTTAGAATTTCAACTGAAATCATAAACACATTTTTGCAAATTACAACTGTTTTTTTTTGTTCTACTTGCTGCACAACAAGATTCTAATTTCTTAAGACTGCCACTTTTACCGGATAAAGTATACTTTAAAAACTTACCCTAAAACATGACCTGACCCTAACTCACTAACCATGCCCTGACCCTCACCCTTAACATACCCTAACCCAGGGATTCTCAACTAGCGGCGCGCGCGCCAAATTTGGCGCTTTGACGCTCCCCAGGCTATAAAACAAAGAAACACTTTAGAAATGCGCTGAGAAATAGGGAAATTTGGCGCTTTCCCTACAATTTTCTCATTCATGTGGCGCATTGTAAGGACTAATTGAGAACCCCTGCCCTAACCCTATCTCCAAAATTTTAGATGGTAACCTAAAGTATTCTTGGTCCCTCTTACCTTTTGAGGACTGTGTGAGGGAATCCAGATATCTAATCTTAACATTGCTATATGCACTGATTGCAGTGGAGTTTGAATCCCACCCTCTATATTTCAACCTCACCCTTTTTATCCAGACACCTATTATATTGAAAATCTCTGAACCTTCATTTTTAGAAAATTCAATTACTTTTTCTTGAATACTGTTGGGGTACTGAATTCATTTCCAGTGGCATGCCCAAAGGGGGGGGGGGGGGCATGCCAAAAACATGCCCCCAGTTGTTTGGTGTGTCAGTAGGGGAAAAGGGCTCATTCGGGGATCTGGGCAATTAAAAGATTGAAAAAGGGAGGAGAGAAAAAAATTGATAGTAAAAAAGAATAAAAATAGGTTGAAAATGTATTTAAAATATTGTGAGACCTTTTTTTTTTGCTTGTCGGTTTTCGAAAGAAAAAAAAATGGGTCTACTTTTTAAGTTTATATCTCATATAATTCAAAAACTGATGCTTGTGTCCCACCACTCAGAAAATCCTGGGCATGCCACTGTTCATCTCTCTTTGCTTCATCAATAAGCCTATATAAGCAGTGTGGGAAACATAAATGGCAACAACAAGATCTCAATTCGTCAAGTTAGTGCAAGAAAGTCGTATCTGCAATAGCTGCCATTTGTCATAAATTTGGATTGCACACTGTATTATCTCCAGTCTTGGGTCTGTGGTTCCATTTGTTGAATTAAATTCAGGATCCCGAATTTAATTCCACATGTATTAGTATAGGAAAGCATGCATGTGTTTTTATCCATTTTTTGGTGGCAAAACAAATTTTTTTCACAAAATACACTTAAAAACGCTTTTAGATATTCACATTCCTCCACTCTATGCTGATTTTACTATAAACCATTTTTGATCGAAATCTTATAGTATTGATTTAAGTCACGCTTATACTGGAAATTCTATGATTCTCCCCCTTTTCACAACTATTGCATTTTTGTAGAACCACTCTTTCTAAAGTGTGGGGTACATACAATGATATGAATTGTGTGAGATCTGTTATTATATTTTTGAAGCATTTTGAAATTAAGTGCCCTCATTTTTTTTTCCAGCATCATGATTTTTACAGGCAACCTGATTTCAGTAGTTAGGGATAAATGGTTTCAAGGATGGTTTTCTTAATCCTCCATGGATGCAAGGCCCGGTGAGGAGGTCCTACTTAGTACAAAAGAGGTTATGAAGATGTGTGTGAATTCAAGTAGCAAAATCAGGCCCTTTGGTATTTAAATCAGTCCATTTTCTTCACAATGTGGTATGTGGTATTCTGATGGGTTTTCTTGTCAAAATTTTCCAAACTTTGTGCCAAATGGTGCAAACTAGAGCTTTCCTTCATAAAAACGTACAAAATTCATGCCAAAATAGCATAAGTTTGGGCAAATACATGCGATTTTTGAATAAATTTGACTCAAAATTTGGGAGATTTTGTAAATGGATGGGTCCCTTTTTCCTAAATATTGGTATTTGGATGGGTGGCTTTTCAAATTTTGCAGGGTCACGTCCCTGCCAAAACTAAATTTGAATACCCCCAAGGTGCAAGGAATCAAGGGGAAGAGTATAACTGCAGAGCATAGAATAATGGCGTAATATTGTATACAAATAATACTCTAACTTTTGAAAAAAAAAATGCACTGATACTATCCATATTATTACCTTGAAATGCTTCTGAAAGTGCTCTGCGATGAAGTTGGAAAAACTTCATAGACAGATCACAAGACTGCAGATTGAGTTTGGCCAATAGAGGGCAGAATTTCACCAAGCTGGATATATAAAGAGCACAGGCATCAGACAACGGATTGTAACCAAGATTCAGCTCCTCCAACATCTAAAACAAAAGGAGAAATGCAACATTTACAATGCCTGTTATTAACACTATAACTTGGTTTATGAGATATTAAGCAACAAAATAATATTTTAAGCATGCAGTTATTAAATAACTTGGAGCAATACTATAAGATGCTACCAACATTGCTCTCCCTTATCATCCATGATTTTTTTGAATAACTAGGTTTGTCTTTGGTAGATATATGTGATGACTTTGCGACAGAACACTTTTCAAGATACAGCATGAAAATAGGCAGCAAAAAAATAAAGAAAATAATAAGAATTTCCAGCAGATTTTCTGTTGTAAAATTTTACCGCCTTGATCAATTTCCAAGATACAGCATGAAAATAGGCGGCAAAAAAATAAAGAAAATAATAAGAATTTCCAGCAGATTTTCTGTTGTAAAATTTTACCGCCTTGATCAATTTCAAAAGGTAAGGTGTCATTTTAAAGACGATCGCGGGTGTTTATTTTAGAGGGCAGTGTTACAGAATTTGTTGGTCAGTGGCGGGAAGATTTTGACAAAACGTGTGCGTGGTATCTAAGCGTAAGATTTGCGCAAAATACGCAAAACGCAACGCTCGCACTAGTTTTTTACGCATTGTCTTCCCGGTAAGCGCCGAAAATAGCGCGAAATAGTAACGATTTGCTACGAGTGCTCCCGAGCCAACGGGCCTTCAGTGATACAACTTTTTACGTGTGTTTTCCTATACTACAAAATGCTGGTTTTTCACATATTTGCTACTTGTAGAATTTTTTAATATTTGGTTGGTCAATTGTGAATGTCAAGTGGATGTCAAATCAAGAAAAAAAATATGGGGTCACCGACTGTTTTAAAAAGATAGGGTGAGATAAAATTACAAGGGGTAAAATCTAAAAAACAATTTTCATCAACGGAAATGTCGAAATTCGGTTGTATAACATTGAACAGATAAAAAAAGTTAATTACACCAAGTAATCTAACGCTCGAGTTTTCAAGTTATCGTTCATTAAAAGAAAAATGACGTCATCATATATGATGTCATAGCGTGCTTAAATGGTCGGTGACCCACATTTTTTATTGCTGAATTTTAAAGTTTAGACTCTTATCTATCAACTGACAAAAAATAAACAAAATCTACTGGTAGGACCTTATCACCGCGATCGTCTTTAAGGGGGGAAAGCACGTTACTCAATTTTATGTTTTTAGCAAATTCATTTTGTACCATAACTTTTGATCAAAGTGCTTAAAGTTAATAAAAGTACACATTTCCAGAAAGGAATTTTCACAAGGAACATGATGGTGATGTTGATTTTTGACTTAAAATCACATTTTTTGAGAAAATCACAAAAAACACATTTTTTGTCCATTTGGGCTCTCGGACAAGCTAAAAATAACATTTTTTTTTTTAAATGACCTTTGAATGGGAATTTTAATTCAAAACACCCACTTGGATGTTGCGACATTTTTACTTTTTAGGGTTTTGGCCAATTTTTTGATTTTCATGCCAAATAAGGTCGAAAATTCTGTTTTTCCATTTTTGGTCGTTTTTTGGAATTTTGGGTTACCGGTAACCGTAAATTCAGAGATGGACAATTTTGTCTCTCAATTTCAACATTTCTTTGTTTTTAATAAAACAATCACAGTGATTAGTTAATTTTTCATGTGGGTAAAAGTGAAATTCCCAAATCAGGATGATGGGCAATCCCTTTAAAAAAAAAAAAAAAGGCACATACCTGTAATATTTTTTGGTTGTCCCCTCCCCCTCCAGAGATCATCCCCTGGCCCTCCTTGATCAGTCCCCCACACAGGGCTTCATGAAATAGCTTCAGTCCCTCTTGACTCATCTCATTTCCAGACAAGTCTAAATGACTCAAGTTTGGCAGCGAGCAAAGCGCCCCGATGAGATGCGAGATAGCAGAGTCTGTGATGCGGTTGCCTGGGAGGAGCAGTTTCTTCAGTGAATACTGGCACTGGAGCGCTGAGAACAGTGGAATGCAGTGCTTAGACAAGAGGGCGTGGTTGGCCAGGGTGAGCGAACTTGTGGTGTTCTGACAGAGCATGATGCTGCTACGGATAAGCTGATGCTCCTCTGAAAGAAATAAAGAATATTAAAAATAAAACCATGAGGGGTTTATAATAGTATTATGATATTTATTTTGCTTCAAGTTCTGCCTTTGCATTATCCAAATCAATTTAAGTATCCAAAATTTGCTTTGTCATCTATTTTTATGTTTTTTATTTTTTTTCAATTTTTATGTTTACAGTTATGATACGCTTCACCTGGTGGCCCAAAAATTCAAATTGACCATATTCTTGTGCTAATTAGATCTAGAATAGATAAGCATTTTTGAGGGCGTTCTTCAAATTGATTATGACCATAAAATAGTAACCGAATAATTTCTGACAATTTTTTCAGGAATGTATTTGTACTTACATATACTGCACTGCGAGCCAATTTTATTGAAAAAATTCCCCAATGAGAAATTTTTGCCAAAACACAACAAATCAATTTTTGACTGATTTTTCCCCTTTGTTTTGGTTTGTTTGAGGTATTTTATCAATGACAAGATATTCAACGTAAAATTTTTATTTTAGTGAAAGCACTTTTCTGATGTTGGTAACTTATGAACCCCACTTGACCATTATTAACAGAAAGGTGGAAGGCATTGACCATTAAAGGCATTAGCCATGATTCACTTGGGTAAGCAAAATTTTGAAAACTTATTTGAATCAAAGAAAGACATTAACAGAATCAAAACAAACAGATTTATATCACTTGCTCTAAAAAAGAAAATTTTCAGCAAAATTCATTTTTCAGGGTTCTGTCAGCAGTGTTTCTATTTTCCTAAAGTTCGAGATTCCAAATCTATTGCTGCTGATTTAAAAGTGAACGTTATTCTTTAGGAAGGTTTGTTAAACTTAACAACATGATCTCTTCACTAAAATATTTTGATTGTAACAAAGAAGTTAAACTTTTAAGAATTTAGTAATTTATTTCTAGAAACACTATCACTGAATTTCTCGTTCTCCTGAGAATGAGAAATTCAAAGCATTAACAATTGCCTGTTCTACTATAAATGTTCAAGTTCAACAAAAATGGTTATGGATATTAGTTAGTAGCTGGGAGTACTTTCTAAAAATGCAATAAAATCAGAAGGTGTTAAGGAAAGTTGAACTTCATTTTGCTGATCATGGCTCATGCCTTTAAGTGTTAATGAGTTTTCAATATAAATTGATATCTTCACCAACAAACACAATCAACTATGAAGTAAACTTACTTGTCTTCCCACTTTCACAAGCTCTCCTGTACCTCTCCAACAAAGGTGGCAGGTCCCATTGGTCTACCTTGCCTAAAACCTGAAAAAAAAAATTGCAGCACAAAATAAAAGTTGTCATCAGGCAAAATAAAATTAATTGTTGGTCTCAAAGCTCCCGCGCGTGTAGTTTTCGTGTGCGCGTTAGTTTTTCAAAAAGTCAAAAAAAAAAAAAAATTGTCGGTTTTTTTTTGGAAAGATATTCTTCATAACTGGCAAAAATTCCATATGAACTCCTTTTTATATTTACTTGCAACATAAAATTTAATTAACTTGGTTCTTTTTTCTGTTTTTTATTTTAAAAAAAGGCAATTAATTTTGTATCTGACATATATGAGTAAATATATGAGGGAGTACATATGGAACTCTTTTCTATTTAGAATAGAACTCATGACTTCTTTCAAACACACACAAAAAAAATCTAAAATAAAAAATAAAAATAAAAATAAAACCGCATTTCGCATTAGTTTTCAAGAGTAGGAGAGCTTTGAGACGAACAATTTTTTTTAAATGGCCTAAGCAATGCTAGGTAATGATAACTCAAATCCTAAGTGAGACATGCAATCATGGGACATTTAGGTTTAGAGGAGGAATAACAGATTGCATATACTGCTTAATGCCATGGCCTCTTCAGCCACTGGGCACAAATTGGGGTTCCACTCAGGTCCTTGCAGAAACGTTCACATATAGGGTAAAAGCGTAGCTTGCAAGCCACCCCTGTATCCATAGACAGGCAAATCAGGCATGAGAATGAAATTCCATGAAAAAATAGGAAAATTGTGGAAAAAAATAGGAAAACAGGCTAAAAAACAGGAAAACACATACATTTGGCCACAAAAAAAACAAAAAAAAAGGAATTCCTGTTTAAACAGGAAGATTCTCATGCTTGTCCTGAGGCAAATGCTATTTATAATGGGGAAATGCATGGCAATTTTGGACCATTTTACACCAGTTTAGGCCATTTTGGATGGGCACCATTCAAACACATAGGCAACTTCGTACTCGTATCTAAGTTCCTGTATAGGGGTGAACTGCCTATATACTACTGTGTGCAAAGATGTGCCAAAGTGGACGCATTTGAGTATTTTAACAATAATTGCGCACTATACTACAAGTTCCCATGCACCATGGCAAAGACGTTTCTAAGTTGATCCCTATGGTGATGGGATAAAAATGGCACCCTCAGTCTGGGCTTTCTTGTAAAACTCTATGAAGCCCGCACGTAAGATGCGTCATGTAGAGAAAAAAAATCATGTTTACCTCTTCATTATTGGTGAGTAGATCAGCAACATTATCCTCAGGTGAAAACATTGCACCCTCTTGAGTGCAAAGTACAAGCTTTGGTCGAAGTCCACATGAGTTGTAGTAGCGCCTAGCTGCTTCCTCCGCTAACCAACTTATGGTGCGTTCATCACTTATAATGTGAAAAATTATAAAATAATAATGATGATAATAATGTACAGCTTTTGTATCGCGCTATTGAATTTGTGAACTCAAAGTGCTGCTGCCTATTATTACGCTGCCGTCATGAAATCGTCACAATCAGTTCGCATCAATTTGAGGTGCTACTGGCCAGGTGCACACTCAATCTGCACTGAGATTGTAATATTCCCCATAACGACTCCCCAATATCGCTCAGGTCGACGAATCAATTGAGATTAAATGTCTTGCCTAAGGACATAACCCAATGGCAGTAGCAGGGCTTGAACCCGGGACCTACTGATTCAGAGTCCTGTACTGTTTCGCTAGACCACACGAAATGGCCCCTTCAGAGTCTGGTGATTTTATCGGAAATTGATAAAAAGACGTCTGCTGACATGCAGTCTTTACACACGCTACTCGTAGTGAGCTTTAAAATCTAAATATAATTTATAAACCTAGAAGTATGCAGCAAGCAATCAGACTCTGTTACGACAAGAGACAGGAGATCAGTAACATCTCATGAATTCTAAAACATTGTGAACTAGTGGTTTGCATTGTGTATAAGGTTTCTGTCGACATGCCTTATGTCGACATATATGTCGACATAAAGCATATCTCGACATGTCGACATGAAATCTCATTTGTCGACAAAACTGGGCAAGTAAAATTTTATAAAAACTTACATTTAATTGTCAATTTATGTCTGCAGTTGAGCTTAAAGGTGGTTTCAGACTAGCTGTCGTTGCGGCACAAGACGTTGCGGCACCCGACAAACATTTGCAATTTAGAGTTGTCGTGCTGTAGCACGACACATTTGCATATTGCCGCAATGGTCTGTCGCAAGCAAAGTTGAATTTATTCCAACTCAAAATATCGTGTCGTTGCGACCATCACGACAGGGTAATCGATATATCGGCTTGTCGTGCTTGCCGCAAACATTTTCTGATGCGACAAGGTCGAGTTTGCGCACTTTAAATTTTTGCCTGTCGTAGCACGACAGGCTAGTCTGAAACCGGCTTTAAAGTGTTGCATAAATAATTTAATGCTTATTAGTTGTTCCTCATTTACAATCGTTTAAAAAAAATTTACGATGGTTCACAACAAAAAAGTTACAAAATATCAATTTTATATCATCCATATTGTCGTACGCAGAAAGAACTAGTACATTACTATAATATATGTAAGTCTACGTCTAAAACGGGTCATTGTTGCTTATTAAAACAATTTCGTTTTTTCCACAAAAAACAAATCTTTGATGTCAACTTTATGTCGATATTATGTCGATGTCGACAAAAAATTATTGCGACATGTCGACATGAAAAAACAGTCTCAACAGAAACCTTAATTGTGTAAGAGACTATGTTTGATTGGGATTGATTAAGACCAAATCACTGCGTATTACCCAGGCCTGGGACTTTTCGGGTAATTTGCTTCCCGGGTATCCGATTTATTTTTCGGTCGGTTGATAATTGAGCATTTACAATGTTAGAAAGGGAATTTTGATGGGTCTACTACGACCATATGATGTCTCAATTACACCATGTTTTTTTTATTTTTCGCCAATTGTGATCATGATTTATCATGTTAACTTCGATCAGATGATGATTTTACCATAAATTGTTAATCACAACATTTTTGGTTCAAAATTCTATGATTTTATTGTCCAGTTCGGGTATTCGGTCGGCAGATTTTGTACCCAAGTAAGCTCATGGTGGGCGGGTACCCAGGTTTTAGTCCCAGGCCTAGTATTACTGTGCCATCTACAACACTACTGCTGATGCAGACCAATCACTGATAATAGAGTGTCGAGCTGCAGGAATACACATAGGGAATAGAAGCAATTATGAAGTGACTGCTATATTTGGAAAGTGGATCAGAGTCTATAAGCTGCCATCTTGTTCAAGCTTGTTGGGCACTGCATGGTCGCGTAGCGAGTATTGCAACTTAACTATAGGCAATATAAATATTTATTGGACAATTTAAACAAAAATCCATGCAGGGGTTGTATTTACAAACAATGGGGCCCTGCACTCTGGATTTTTGTTTACAATGTCCAATAAATTATTGTTTGGCCTATACCTGTGCCTGAACGCAGTCATGTTTTTGAACATGTTTCAAAACATGTTCAGTGTGCAAATTATAAGGAAAAATATCTGGTAATTCTGCGGATTACCATGTCCAAAAAATTGGTAATCCGCAATTATTTTTGGTAGTCCGTAATTTGTAGCCAAATAAGAAAATTTAAAATTTAAAGAATTTTTAAATGATTCTGATTAGGCGTAGTAAGCAAAGGCTAGCAGACAACAATATTCAATGACTACTACTGCAAATATAAACCAATAGTCCATGCCTCAGTGAGAAATATTTCAAGTCCCTATCAATCTTTGAGCATTTGGGCTAGACATCCCGCGGATTACCAGCTATAAAGTTCTGGTAATCCGCGCAAAATTTTGGTCTTCAGGATGCCCGGATTAGCAACTAATTTGCACACTGAATGTTGATTTTTAAGAACTCTAGGCACACTTGCAATTCACTGCTAACAAGTGTACATGACACACATAAGGGATGCACCATAAGATATCCAGGGGGATGTTTGTTGCTCAAATTAGTTCATGTCAACATGTCAACCGCTGATACCTAGTTAACAACAGGCAGCAGCCACAGAAAATCAGGCATCGTGACTCAGTGTCAAGAGTCCTGATACAGTGCTCAACATGCAGGTAGTGTTAAAAATTGACTCAAATTGAATGCACATGGAAATGCAATAAAAAAATAATGGAAATTCAACTTACTTTGTCGGAACTGGTATAAGGAATATCTTGTCTTGTATCTTCACTTTGATACGCATTGCAGTCCTACCCGTCACAAGAGGGGGCTGTTGTGTCAAAACATGACCACTACTGCTCATAGTCTGTGAACTGTGTATATCAGGCACCCTTCTGCGCACTGGGCTTTCAGGGACAGTTTCTACATCAGACGAAGTATTGCTGATGTTGTCATCTTCCTCTGGAATAGCAGATGGTATCCGATTGGCTTGGTTGGACAACAGGGTCGTCAGTTTAGTTTGTCTTGGCTTTCTCTTTCTACTTAACCTTGATAACCTCGATGAACTTGAAGAAGTTGAAGGAGCTTGCGATGAATGAGTTCTGGATGAAACGGTGCTAAATGCTCCATCTACATCGATGCGTTTTCTTTTGGACGGCTGTCTACCAACATCATCAATCAGCCAATCATCACCAGCGGTATATTCTTCTTCTGTCACCATTGCCGATGAATCGTTACTAGGCGCTAATCTTGATGATGGTTTCTCATAGGTTTGCTTTTGCAAGACTCTTGTAGCAGCACTCCCCACTTTACTCATAGCTGCCCTGTAAGAATCCCTTGCATCCTCTGGGTTGTCAATATCTCTAGTCCTATCAATACAATTTCTTAAAACCTGATCATCTTCAAAATCATCAATTATTGATGATTCATCTAGCTCATTCCCACGTCTACTAGTTCTTGAACTACTCACAGGGAAATCATCTTGGCTATTGTCCTCTGGAGTTGAGTCTGCTACCTCTACCCTTTGAACTCTTGGCCTTTTATGAGACACCATTACAGGCAATGAATCTTGTGAACTCTCTAAAGGTGACTCAGGACCTGAAAATGGGTCTGCTGTTTCCATAGGAACATCTCTTTCACTGTACGACTCTTCCTCATCAACATCAAGAAAATGGGACCTCCTTTGAGATGGTAGAAGAGACTGTTTCTGGTTATGATGACCGAAGTTTGATGATTTCTTCTTGACTAAGTCTGACATACTTCTATTCCTAGATGTACCTCTGCCTTCCCTACCATTAGCACTCCTTTGTGATAGGATCTGGCTTCTTGCATTTTGACTGTAACTGTCTTCTTTATCAAAAAGATCAGAATCCTCCATGAGACTTCTTGGTCTACTTTGTTTGACTTTTCTGTTGGGTCCTGTAGAAAATAAAGTTGAAAAAGCAGTGTAAAGATCTGTATCACAACTACTTTGCTTAAAATCTTAAAAAACACAAATATAACATGCATATTCATTAAGTTTTTCTAGATAACTTCCTTGCTTTATTGGATACAATATTTTGACTTGCTATGAGATTGTTGATTCTAATACTTTTAAGCATGCACCCTAACTTGACTGTATGACTTCATTGTTTATTTTAAGTTTCATTGTCACAAACATATAATTCTTAGTCACTGAGTGCGATTTTACTTCCTAATAAGGAACTTTGGCCATCCATTATGAGACGATAGATGACAGTGCGTTCAGTGTGAGACGCAGAGGAGCCACGCGTTCAAAATCACGGCGCGATGCAGGTATATGCACACATACGCCCGTCCATTATGAGACAAAACAATAAATCTTATCTTTTATTCTCTAAATAACAATCAATAACAATACAAACAAAATATTAAAAACACACAATGACAATGAGGAGATGACAAAAGGCCAATGAGACCTGTAAGGGTCATCCCCCAAAACATAGGAATAAGACCCGGTCCAGACTCCACTATCGTATAGAATATTTTGCTTAGTATATTCTATGCTGACGACAAAATGAAGTAGGTCATAATTAAACACACAGTTTAATTCGATGACCTACGTCATTTTGTCGTCAGCATAGAATATTTTAAGCAAAATATTCTATACAATAGTGGAGTCTGGAACGGGCCTAAGGCGTAAGTTACATACTGACAAAGAATATAATATATTATCTAAGTTATTACACAATTTATATATGACCATAAATAAATAAAAGATATTTAAGTGTACGTTTCTAAAAGGTTTGTTTTTAACTTTTTCCTAAACTCTATAAATACTTTATGCTTGTTTTGTTTTCTTATCTATGGAGTTAAATAGGTCTAGACCGGATGTCGGAATTGATCAACCATAGAACATTTTCTTTGGATTGGGGTATTTTTCATGCTTTAGATCATATCAAAAATATAAGATAGACATTTTATTGGCTTGCGGCTTCCCACCTTCTCTGAGTATGGGGCTTCTGAATTTGATAAGTTTACTTTTCAGACATCATTGTATGCACCAAAAGCTTTAGAAAGGGTGGGTCTAGAAAAACTCCAAAAATTATGAAAATGTTGAGGTTCATAGAATTTTCAGTACAAAATGTCCCTTGATAAAAAAAAGGTTGGGCTTGAAATAAAAAGGATGGGTTGCTTAAATCCTGCGACTAAAAATTGAAACTATGCTGAGAAGCATGGAAAAATGGTAACTTAGTGGGTTGTGGACTAAATATTGGATGATTTATTACCCGTGAAATGTCAAAAGTACAGTCTAGCTGCGCACTGAATGCATCACAGCTACAATGTATAACAATTGTTCAGTGAAATCGACCACTGGTCATGTGACATAAATGTGACCTACCCTGAGTGACTGCCTTATTCAGAAGTCTCTCCGTGTGCTCACAACGTATCCTAGTCTCGTCATCTATGTCCCTATCATACGTATCGACCACTGGTCATGTGACATAAATGTGACCTACCCTGAGTGACTGCCTTATTCAGAAGTCCCTCCGTGTGCTCACAACGTATCCTAGTCTCGTCATCTATGTCCCTATCATACGTATTGACCACTGGTCATGTGATATAAATGTGACCTACCCTGAGTGACTGCCTTATTCAGAAGTCCCTCCGTGTGCTCACAACGTATCCTAGTCTCGTCATCTATGTCCCTATCATACGTATTGACCACTGGTCATGTGATATAAATGTGACCTACCCTGAGTGACTGCCTTATTCAGAAGTCCCTCCGTGTGCTCACAACGTATCCTAGTCTCGTCATCTATGTCCCTATCGTACCTGTTGACCACTGGTCATGTGACATAAATGTGACCTACCCTGAGTGACTGCCTTATTCAGAAGTCCCTCCGTGTGCTCACAACGTATCCTAGTCTCGTCATCTATGTCCCTATCGTACCTGTTGACCACTGGTCATGTGACATAAATGTGACCTACCCTGAGTGACTGCCTTATTCAGAAGTCCCTCCGTGTGCTCACAACGTATCTTAGTCTCGTCATCTACGTCCCTATCATACGTATCTTTCCAATACTGCAAGGTGTCAATAGCAGTTTTACCCTGGATTGTATTATGAAAAGAGATCAAAAATAGATTTAGATATTTTAGATTTACGATTCATATTTCACATACAGAAAGGGACATTTAGAAGGCCAACGAGGCAATAATTGGAATCTCACTGTTACAATAAAAGAAATAAGGGACGCATCATTAGTTATCCAGGGGGGTATGCAGGAAGTTGGGGTAAGGGTTTATTTTAATAAAAGAAATAAGGGATGCACCATTAGTTATCCAGGGGGGTATGCAGGAAGTTGGGGTAAGGGTTTATTTTAATAAAAGAAATAAGGGACGCATCATTAGTTATCCAGGGGGTATGTAGGAAGTTGGGGTAAGGGTTTATTTTAATAAGAGAAATAAGGGACGCACCATAATTAGTTATCCAGGGGGGTATGTAGGAAGTTGGGGGTAAAGTTTTATTTTAATAAAAGAAATAAGGGACGCATCATTAGTTATCCAGGGTGGTATGTTGGAAGTTGGGGTAAGGGTTTATTTTGATAAAAGAAATAAGGGACGCATCATAATTAGTTATCCAGGGGTATGTAGGAAGTTGGGGGTAAGGGTTTATTTTAATAAAAGAAATAAGGGACGCACCATTAGTTATCCATCGGGGTATGCAGGAAGTCGGGGTAAGGGTTTATTTATTCTGTCGTATAGGCAGGAGCGGACATCCGGGCATCTTGTTTACATTCGGGGCCTTTGCCCAATTTGAATGGTAAAAACAACTGCCGATCTCCCATTCAACTCTGTGGAGAAATGCAGGCTCTCAGAAATTTCGATAGATTCTAAAAAAATTTCACAATATTTTGATGCCAAAATCAGCAGTCTGTATTATTAATTATTTTTCATAATAAATAATACCAATTTAGACCATTTTGGTATTTTGGTAGCTACCTTGGATTACAAGATATGCCCAAAAGTGTTTACTTTCCGCCTAAGTGATATAAAAGAAAAAATGCATCTTGCCATTGCCAATTTCTAAAAGATCACCTCAAAAATGAGAGTAATTTTAATATAACCTGAATAAATCTGATATAAATGAACGTTGTGTATTACCAAAACCCTATTTTTAACTATTTGTTTTGGGAACCCCTTGCGCCAATGTTTTGAGCTTCTGCACCAATTTCCCGACATACAGCCTTAGCGGGAACACTGCCAAGAATAGCATATGCAGGCTTGCCAACATTAGAAAGTCAAAAAGCCTACTCACTTCACGGACTCGACCCAAATTGGGTGGAAGGCAGGCCCCGGTGGATCCCCCCCCATCCCCGGAAGATCCTGAATTGTAAGGTTTTCATGAGCCAATTTGTAACAAAATGCTCAGAAAGTTACAACATCAATCTTGTGCATATGAAGTATGTAGTATATCACCCCTGATCATATCCTGCAATGTTTAAGGAGTTATAATCAGTTGAAAAAAATACTACAGTGGAAACTCGTTAGTACGAGATCGCCGGGGCAAACTCCGAAAGCTCGTATTAACCGGAGCTCGCATTAAAAATATATCCGACCGTAACCATTATGATGATGAAATTAAATTTTCAGTGGCGTTATCGTAAGGCCTTATGTAGTGATAAGAGGCTAACGACGTGACTTTTGACATTTCCTAATTTGCCACCACGTAAAACTGATTAACTTTGGACACCATTTACAAGTTGAAAGAGACAGATTTTGTTTAATTTGATAAGTTTTTAAGTAAAAAATGGTTTAAATTTATTATAAATACCATTTTTTTGCATGTCCGTGCAGTAGTTGCTAAAAACAAAGAGTTTTCTTAAACGTTGTTTGATTGCTCGCTGCTTTCGAAAGATCGCTAACCAAAACAGTGAATGCACGCTATACTGTCTAGTGAAATCACGTACGACGCGGTGAATATTTATACGTCGACGTATGAATTTGTATCAACGTAACTCATACGAAGCAGCTATCACGCTGCCGTGTTTTCGCATTGCTATAATAGATAAATAGTTAAAGCTGCCTTATAACTTTAAGACCTAGAAACACTTACCTCGCCACATGCTTTTTGGTTAAAAGAAGAGCCTGGGAAAGAAAAAATGCACTGATAGACACCTTCAAAAATGACCTCGTATTATCCGTCAAAAAATTAATGATGAATGAAGCAAGGGACTGTCGGTAAGTGCTCTTACTACTCGGAGCTCGTATTACTGACCTTGTACTAAACAGATAGCTTTGTGTAGTAAACAATGGAGAAAAGTCGGGACCAAGAGTTACCGCTCGTATTATACGGGTTGTCGTTTTAAGGTGGTATTAAAGGCAAAATGAAGTTGCTCTGACTGAGATGAAAATAGGCCTGTTGCAGAGAGCTAAGCAAAAAAATCTTAATTCCAAAATTTGAGCCAAATCGGACAAACGGTTTTTGAGATATTGCTGTTTAAAGTTTCTTTGTATTCTATTGTTTTTGCCAATATATTGATGAAGTTAATGAGGAAAACTGGCAAAATGTGCTCATTAATATTAATTTTTACCAATATTTATCTAATATTTTATGAATAAACCTTCATACTTCTTTTACCTTTAATAATTTTAACTTGAAACTTTGCCAATGTGTTCCTATGACCTTAAACTTTAATGTATGATTTACCCGCCCATCTAATTTGCATATTTGCATAATTAATTAGCTTTTTGTATAATGCTCATTAATTATGCAAATATGCAAATTAGATGGGCGGGTAAATCATATGTTAATGTTTTAGGCCATAGAAACACATTGGCAAAGTTTCAAGTCAAAATTATGTAAAATAAAAATAGTATGAAGGTTTATTCATAAGATATTGGTAAAATATTGGCAAATATGAATATTAATGAGCACATAGAGCCAATGTTGCTCATTAACTTTATCAATATATTGGCGAAAACAAAGAAATTAAAATCAAGCATATCTTGGGAACCGTATGTCCGATTTCCTTCAAACAAAGACCATTTTGCTCAGTGTTTTAAACTTTACTTGCTCAATGTAATCAAGTGCCTCTAAATGCAGTTTCTAATTTCCAGAAACATCCTTTTGATCCACCTTAAGCGATCTCGTACTAACAGGTTTCCACTGTATATATCATTTTCCATCACATATGACTGCTGCTTGACTAATAACATTGTATACAGACAAATTAAAATAAGTAACATTATAACAAGTACACACGGAAAAATGTCCGTCGATGACACCCAAGAGGGTCTATCATGCTTTACACTATACTCTGACTATACTTTGATCAACATCAAATAGGCAGGCCTCTTCACATTGTGAATTGATACAGATAAGCGTGCGCATAGCTGAACACAGCACAACTGCAGGAGACAAGGCGCGCATTGTCTGTGTGATTTGTGCGTCAGTATCTACGGGATTATGTCTACTTGCGGTAGACGAAAAGCCTCATAATTCCCGCCTATTTAGTGTTGATCAAAGTATAGAGTATCTGTGTGTAGGTTGTAACATGTGTGCTGGTTTTCCCTGATTGTGACACATACCTCATCATTTTTTGCTAGGACATTAGCCCCTCTATTAATGAGCAAATCAGCCACTTCAAAGTTGCCTCCATCTACGGCATCATGTAACGGAGTGATCCCATGACAGCCTTCACCGCCACGGTCATTGAGGTCTGCTCCGTGGTCAAGGAGATGCTCAACGATCTCCAAGAAGCCAAAGTTACAGGCTTCGTGTAATGGGATCCAGCCACAGTTGTCCCTGGGGTTGAGAGGGTGACCCTGCAAAAATGATATCAGGAATCATTTGGTGACCAAATTATAAATTAAACTAAATACAACTGCAAGGTTTTGACAATGGGCACTAGAGTAAAGAAAGGGCAATGGTGTAGTTTGGGACCCTGTTCATAATAAGGAACAAAACAGTTAAGAATGTTTTAAAATGAAAAATAAATAATTCTAAACCATCAGCTTTTTCATTTCAATAAATCCCATATCAAGTTTATCCATCAAACTAAACTTACCATAAAAGCCATTTTATCTTCATTTTTAGGTCCAAAAGTCTGACTTCCACGATTGTCTCCATTTGTGTGTATTTGATCACCGCATAATTTAACACAACCTTCAACCAACCAGAGATTGGGTTAAGATCCAGGCGCAATGAATAACCAACCAGCGAGCATTTCACTGAAATGTTCGGCAGTGTGCAATCATCAAAAATGGCCGATCACAGCTTTATTTTTGCTTCAAAATCTCACTCTTTTATGAAACTGGGCAATCTTCCTGACATTTAAACAACATTTTGGATCAACGGAAACAGAGCTTCATCGATTCAGGTGAGTTCTCTGATATTTGCAAGCAGTTTCAGCAGTGTTTGAGACAGCAATTTTAGTACTTTTTTTGGTTTGTTTTTACCCCATATATATCAATAAAAGGTTAATCGTCTCTTATCCAACGCCTATAGTTCCAGCGCTTGAGTACAATACATTTGGATACAATGAGTGTGAGGCTGAAGTGAGGCATGACACTAGTCACGATCATCACTAATTATGGGTAGCCTGTATTCGCGGTTTTGGATGGACTGAGCCCATAGCGAAGCGCCAAGATCGAGGGAACCAGCATATCTACTGATTTGTTATGCATAAGAAAAACCAACACTGCAGGTTGTGATCACACTCTTGTTGAATGTATTCAATCAGCTAGCCATATTTATGCACTCACTTCTTTGCATATTATGGTTACTCTTTGTATTAAACAGCAACAATATTAATTTTGTCATTTGATGTCCTATAGTTGTGAAAACTTGTGGATATACGCAATGTCTGAGTTCAAATTGTCTGGTTCATTTATGAAATGTACTTAGAACAATAGTACAGGGTGTCCCAGAAAGAATTAACTTCTAGCTTTGGATGGTCATAACTTTAAAAGTTACATTAAAATCAAAACATTAACTTGAAATATAATGTACAGGTCATAGACTATTTTGTGTACAAAAATCAAGTGATATGGTTCAATGCTTTTGACGATATGTTCGATTGCGTTACAAATGGTGTGAAAGACATCTGTCCAAGTTTCAATACTGATTGTCAGACAGATATTTCCTTCAAAACTCAATTCAAAGCTTAAATTTTATTTTCAAAATAAATAAATATGTAGAATATAAGATGTGGAATGTTCATTAATCACCTATGTTATATTAAATCACATTTATGATCAATTGACGAGTATGTCACTGCTAAAATCAATTGTTACCAATCATTAAACAGAATATATATTCCCTGTCTATGAAGGTGGGTGTAGGGTGTGTAGGTTAAGTGGGGTAAAATGGGGTGTGTGTTTTATTTGATTTAAATTTTAAATGTTAAAAATGTATTAAGTGAATCATCAAGCATACTTGGAGGGATAAGCCTAGCGATGATAGGTAAATTGACTTGTAAGCTGTGTTAATGCATGCAGTTTGAACATGTGCTGTCTTAATTTGGCAGTATCAGTTTGTTGTACAGTTCAACACCACATCAAAGAAAAATTGTTCTCATCTTTGCAAATCCGGAGCGCAGATTACGTTTAGTAAGAGTTTCTAGGATAGGATGATGTTTGATACAGAGTGTATGTTAAGGAGGACTTCATAAAACATATATTAAACGCATGTTGGAGAATTTACAAGCTAGGGTCAAATAGGCCAAGATAGGCATACAGGGTTGCAAGGTAGAAAGAACAGCTTTCAAACAAACTTTAATGCAGTACTCGGCATCTACACAAGATATTACAAGAGACACAAACTTTAATGGTCATGTTAAGAGAATGCAGGGGTGAGAATGGGTGTGCATGTTTTGCTGATGTCTGGTCTTGCTCTGTTATTGGATTTTTTTGCCTGGCATGGCAGTAAAGCATCATTATCATTCAGATCAATTGGGTAGACGTTTTCGTATTATTTGGATGGACAAGTTCTGACAAACAGTGATTAAATCCCCTAAGAAAACCCATGATTTGTTGTTCATGTCACAAATAAAGAAAAGAAACTGAATCTGTCGACAATCTCTGCCATATGATGTAAATGGAAATATCTGTCTTGCAATTAATATTGAAACTTGGACAGAGGCATTTTATACCACTTGTAACGCAATCAAGCATACCATCAAAACCATTGAACCATATCATTTGATTTTTCTACACAAAATAGTCTATGACCTGTACATTATATTTCAAATGATTTTCTTTGATTTCATTGTAAACTTTTATAGTTATGACCCTCCAAAGCTAGGAGTTAATTCTTTCTGGGACACCCTGTATAGTATCATGTTTCCCGCAACGTACATGAGTAAATGTGGTAGATCACAGTGTACCAAATGCACAATATTCTTCCCCATGTAAAAATTAAGGCTTGAAAAAATTCAAATGTCCACGATCAGGATTTGGCTTAAACCAAACCATAAACTACTCTATTGATATTTTTAGAGACTTGAATAAAAGACGGGAAACCAAATTTTACATTGACTTTAATTTTGTTTTCAGCCTCAAATCTGAGATAAAAGATTTTTGATGTTGAGCCCCAGCATGTGGTGTATCGGAGAGAAAACTTACCTGCTCAATCAGCCTTCTGACTTGCTTGAGATTGCCGTCTATACATGCTCTGTGCAGCAATGTCTCACCTTTCTCATTACGCTTGGTAAACTGGACAAAATAAACCACAAAATGAATTCAATATTTTCAAATTTAGTGCATTTTCCAAAACTGTGGACTTCAAGTTTTGAAGCCTGTCGTTATGTAAAATATCAATACAACAACCAGCGAAACAGCAGCAGTTGCAACCGACGAAACAGCAGCAGTGGCATCGACGAAGATGCGGCTGCCGCTGCAACAACAACAACAGACCTACAATTATTTAAAAAGAAAGTTCACATTTTTTAAATACATTAACCAAATTGATACAATAATCTTTGTTCATCCCTCACCTTATTTCTTCGAACTCTTTCTGAAGCTGTTGGTCGGTCATATTCTTCATCGGCACCAGAATCATCTGTCAGAAAAATTATCCAATTAATTCATGTGAAAATAAATCAACTAAGAAAAAATATCCAATTATTTATTTAAGGTGAAAAGACAACTTGATCCATTTCATAACTTCAAGATGTGTACCGGTATCTAGATATTCATTTGTTTGTTTGTCCTATAACACAAGAGAGATAACGTTGGTCTCACAAAGGTTTACCACAAATATGGCTTTTTAATCTGATTAATTTTAGAAAATAGATTCCCTCTATTAGAGGTAGGTATTCTGATCTGGTGAAAAATTAACATACTCTTTTTCCATATTTGAATGAAGGGTCATCACCTATGTAAAGCAATCGTACAGTTTCAATTGCATACTTTAAGCCAAATTAATGTTATAGGCAAAAATGTGTCCAAGAAACACCCATAAAAAACCTAAAGGATATTTATTTTTGTTAACTATTTTGTCCATTAATTCAGCACTTTTTTGACCATATCTCTTCAACGAAACATAATATAGGCATGAAAATTTACAGGGGTTATGAGAAAAATATGCGCTTTCATGTGGTATCAAAATCTCCAATTTGATTTTGTGAGTGAAAGTGATCGGAACACACACCTTTAAGAGGCTTAAATTGTTTGTTGCAGAAAACCATGTCTCTTTGTTATGTGTAGCTGTGACAAGCAACTTAAATGCAGCCAATCAGTTACTTCGCTATAATATCAAATTTTTGTGACGAGTTGTCGCACACACACCCCCACACGCACACACACACACCCCAATGAATCTATTTTAATTATTTGTAGAGTGCCAAAGTTGCAAAGTAATTAAAATACCCACGTTACAAGATCCTTAAAATTTCTTGTAACATCATAAAAGATTGCGTATTTGAACTTTTTGATGTCAACACAACATTATGACATAAGCTTTACTGATGATACAGATCTTGAGCCATTTTAGGTAAAATTCCTTATTAATATCCCACACACAGCATTGATACAAACAAACAAACACATCAACAAACAAAATGGTAATCTCACCTGAATCAGAGAGTAAGACATCTACATCCAAAGAATCACTCTGCTCCGTATTGGATTCCTCCTCCTCCTCATCTTCCTCGCCACTGACCTCGTCATCATCCGATGTCAGATCATGCTCTTCCATTAGATGCCGCATCTGTCGTCTCATTGCACTGTACATGTGTTCTTGACCACATTTCTGGTGTACCAGACTTAAAGATTTCAGTGTTCTTAGCTGTCATATAGTAAAAAAAAGAAGATACACTTAAAGGTGCAATTCATGATTTTAATGTGATTAAACCCTTACCTCTTTTCTAACCAAATCAAAAGAGTACAACATAAATATATACTGAACATTTTACTTGATTCTGTCTGTTCGTTACAAAGTTACAAGCTGTTCAGCATTTTGAAAATCCCCATAGGCTACTGTGTTGTAATACTGTCGGGGCCCGACAATAATTAGAAAATGAAATATTTTCTCACTTTACTCAAAACTAAAAGCACATATGAAATAATGGTTTGGGGAACGTAACACATACATGTACCAGTTGGGGATTCTTGTAAGCCAAAAAACTCAAATTTCATAGAGGTGACCTTGAGTGTGGAAAATGGATCATGAGTTGCCCGTTTAAAGACTGAAGACATTTAAATACCATTTTTTGTCCTTCTAGTAGTATATTTTGGAGTATACAAGATTTGTAGTAAAAATGATACCAAGAAGA
>JXSR01S026004.1:0-12208 GCA_000969725.1 Ophiothrix spiculata
CAATTGCTTATGACGAATCAACCAAATGGCACAGCCCGGTGACACTGTGGGCTGTTCCGTGATTGGCTCGTGTGACAAAGGAAATCGCATTTTTGTTTCGTAGCAACGGAGCACGTATGCTATATGTCACATCAAACCTTGACAAATTAATTTTTGGATAGACTTTGCTTCGCGTCGCTAATAAAAATTACGTTATTTTGCTCAAATACATCAAAATAAATACAAAACAGACGGTTAAACAAAGTTTTACTTTGGGGTGTTTTATTTTTCTTTTATGGCAAAATGGCAACAGGATGTGATCAACCTGACAAAATATTGGTTGGGCATCCTGTGAAAATGTGTACTTAAGGTCCTGCACGTTGCTACTATGCCACTGTATAAAATATAAGAGACGGAAATGGTTTTATCCGGGATTTTGTATACAATTTCCTTCAACATCATTTCCCTGCATTTTATGCCACAGGCTTATTAAAGTTTTAGTGATTTTCAGAGATTCAAATATTTTCATCAGGAGTGCATGCTTCGGATTTTTTATGACAATAATTTAACGAACCCTATATACGTAAGTTTATGTTTAAAAAACACACCCTTTTCCTTGATTTTTTGGCCGTTTTTAGACCCTTTTCACGATATGTACGTAACGTGCCTAGTCAGAAAAAACAACCCTTTTTTGCACGCAAAGTTTGTTCACGGATGATATACCCTATTGTTCAAGATGAGTGGCCTCGAGGCGATGGACATCCACTGGTCTTTGATGCCAACTTGTGTTACTGGTGATCTGAATTAGATGTCATATGTCCGATGAGCTTGTCATACACATTGGGTAGGTGGTGGGAGCCATTGTCCTTGTTGAGCCCTTTTTTCAGGGGAATTTCCCCCCATATTTTTAAGTATGATTTTTTTTTATATTAGGTCACATTTGGTAATGGTAGTTTGAGGCCAATTTCAAGATAATTAATGCTTTCTCTCAATGATAGATCTACTTTGAAAAATCGTCCAGGGAGAATCATATAAAAGGCAAAAATAATGAGACATAATTCGATCAAAACAAACAAACAAACAAAACCAGAAACAAAGTTTTTGCATTTTAATAATCAGATGCTCCTGTTACTAAATCCTGCAAATACTGGTTAGGGTACCACCACCGTATAGATAACTAATTCAACAACTCAATGTATCTCCTTATACAGGAGCGTACCATTGTTGATTTGTGATGAATCCACAGTTGATATTCAAATAAGCGCGTCACGCACGGCACATCGTTCACGGAGGTGCGCTTACGCAGTGGACATAAATCAGCGCACTGTTCATCGCGCGTCGGGAACTTGAGTACGTGCAAGGACTTGCACTTGGGAACAGTTGAACACGACAAAGCAACAGTCATTTAAAAACTAGCATTTTGTGTCACATTCTTTAAAGCATTTTTATTGGGATGAGTATCTGTTAAATTGAAAACATTTAGAATTTAATTATACGTTTTCAGGAAGATTTTCGTTGTTGAAAGGTTTTCAAACATGCTACAGGGTTGTTCATCGCTAATCAACAACTCTGCATCGGATGCGTCGGCGTATTTTTGATAAAAAATACGCAGACGCATGGATGCATCGTTGTTGATTAGCAATGAACAACTCTGTAGCATGTTTGAAAACCTAATTGAACATATACATAACGGACAAACCATGCAACTTATGCCATGAACACATGACGAACAACAATATGTATAAACCAAAACAATACATTTGGCTCTATACGGCGATGTGTGACATAGCCCATAAGGGTAAAGGGAATCCATCTGCTCAGGAAAATGTGAATCCTAACTATTTTTTAATCATGAAAAGATAAATAGTTTCCACTGCATTTGCGGGGACTCGAACCATGGATTATGGCAGGGGTTATTCATGCATTACGAAGCGAGGGATCTACCGCTGAACTATCAAGGCAGCGTTGAGATTGTGAACTAAAATCTAAAACATAAACATTAGAATGCCGTATTTCTCTTTTGTTTACATAAAAATTGCAATTTTTGCTTCATTGGAATGCTCAATTTGTAAGTAATTTATGCGAATGCGTACTAAAAACAGGCAATTCACAGCTCAAACAGTGCGAACTCAGAGTCGTAATTCACGTCCGGGCAAAACAACTCGGGTTCGTTACATTATCATTCAAAATCAACACAGCATATTTATAAAATATTGTTTGTAATTCAATAAGAAGTATCAAGCCTACAATCTGTCAAAATTTGAGCCAGACGAATTGTTCGAACATCATGAAATTATGAGGTTTCGGCAAAAAAGGGTCACCTTTTTCGAAGTAGTCTTTAGGCATCATTTTGACCTTGATAATGGACGTGTAATTACTAGTAAAGTTCCATGTATAAACTAGAGACTCTATTCAATATGTACGCCAAAAATTGTGATATTCTGATAGGTGTAAGTAGGTAAAAACTTGCAGTAAACATGGCTTTCAGCCGAGCGAGACGTTTTTAGGGACTGTAGCCATAAGGGCACTTTTGTAAGTTGATGCAGGAAAATATAAATTGCAGGTGATTTATATTACACGGTCCCCCTGACTTGTAATTCCACACAGCCTCAGCGCACTTTACAGAGCAGTTCTAATCATTGGGTTAAATCACTACCTGGATTCCCTGGGGCCAAAGGGCTTACTGCAGCCTATATTACTAGGCGCAACCCTAGCTTGAGCAATTCACACCCTCATAGAATATACATTTTTCGCACACTCAGCTCCCAGCTGGACTAGGAATGCGGAATGATCGATATCTTATGTTTAACAGTCCAAGAACTAACCGACAAGCGAGAACTATACCCCACCCTGTCATTATAATGCCCCTTCCACCCAGGGCTCTGCACTTTTTCACTATAGATCATCAAACTCATTTCTGCTTGTAAAATTTGCTACTTTTAAAAGTACATTAATTTTTCTTATTAATTCTGCAAAAGTGCATAACCAAATTTATAAATAAAAATACAAAAATCTAAACTCTCATCTTTTTACATTTGTTGTCTTTATTATTTTCAATTTCAATATTATCAATACAAATTCTAATATCAAAAACATTGGAATTAAATACTTGATATCTTTTCATACTTCTTAGCTTTTACTTTTTTACTATTACTTTCAAATTAATATCTTTCTATTTCCAAAGCTGAATTTGTTCAATGTTCAGATCCTATATATAATGTCTATTTATTTTTTTTAAACATTTGACAAAAGCCAGGCAACTTGCGTTTGCATTAAATTCAAGGGACACGTCCATGGTGTGAGAGACAGAAACTTTGAAAGAAATGTAGATTTTTGCATAAGGAAACCGAAGTGCAGAAATACTGTAAGGATAAATTTGGACCAAATGACCAAATTAACATATAAACTTATTCTGACTAGGAATTGAACCCAGATAGCATTGTGAACATGTATCTTCCATTTGAGTGACAAGAGAAATACAATAAGGCCTAAACAAAATTGTTGATTTGCCCTTTGCGACCGACCCAATCGCTTTTTTTTTTTTTTTTAAACTTCTGCCTAACTCAACAGTGAAGTTGGTAAAAATATCATGATATTTGGGTTGAATTTACAACAATATTCTCAGAATGTTTTATATTTGCATGGAACAAGCATATATCTTGAATAATTGAAGCACAAAATGATGAAAATATTTATATAAATTTATTTACTTTGTTCAGGTTTGTTGGTGTCCATTTTCAAGAAGAAAAAAAAAATCTGACTGACCGACCATCAATTTCACCATCAAAGGGCAAGTCAACAACTTTTTTTAAGCCTTAGCTTGGGTAAAATTTGGGAAACCAAACATCGTTTTCCGAGGAACATCTCCCATTGTCACTCAAAACTCTTCAACCAATGCATAGTTTCAGTACTATTCAATGGGTCAGAAACCTGGACAACAATATACCAAGAGAAATGAAGATCTCAAAAATAAAACAAAGGTCAGAGGTGTAATTGAGGAAACGAAAATGAAAAAAATGGAGATGGGCAGGCCACCTTGTCACGATAACGCCAACAAAGAGTTGTTTGGTTGTCCTCCATCGCCTGCCCCTATTTTTCGAAACTGGAAAAAAGTTTTTACTGTACAAAAAGTATACCACGCCTAATTTTCAGATTTCCAAAAAAAGGTTTTTTTTCCTTTGAGAATTTTGATCTTTTGAAATAATTTTTTAAGTTGTTGTTTTCATTTTGTTTACATTTTGATACTGTTTTAAAACTTGTATTAAGAGATTTTTCGGTACAATAGACTTGTTTGCATCTTAATAGAGGCCATAATTTGGGGTAGCTTTGAAAAAAACATCCGCCCGCTCGCACTTGCTCAAAAAAGTTGTGGAGGACAACCAAGCAATTTATTTTTTTGCCTAATAGATAAACACACAAAGTTACAACAGAATGATCACCCAGAGAGTACACCCAGGGGCGTAACCAGCTTACACCGCATAGCCGTACACTCTTAGAAGGCCGGGATCAAATATACGAGTAGTTTTCGGGATCATTTTATTTTGATCCTTTAAGGATCACTTTTGATCCTTTAAGGATTTGATCCTTTTGCGGATCAATATATACAAATGGATCAAATTCACCAGGATCCTTTTTGATCCTTTTTTAGGATCATTTTATTTTGATCCTTTTTGATTACAATATCAAAGTTTTGATCCGTATTTCTGGATTACTTTGATACGGAAAGGATGAGCTCACATTTTGATACCGCGTTTGCATCCAACGTGATATTTTGTTTCATATTTGAGAACACCCCATAACCGCTACATAGCGGGAAATGTACATACAATGGTGTAACATAAATAAATACGTTGATTTCATCACACAGTCCCGTGGTCGAGTGGTTAGAGCGCTGGTCTCGTAATTACCAGCAGGTATAAGTGCGGCGTGGGTTCAAACCCTGCTACGGTCACTTCAGTGTTATGTTTTTTATGCAGATCTTTTTTATAAGAAATATTTGATCCTTTTTTCGGATCAAAAATTGTGATCCTTATTTTGGGATCATTTTGATCCTTAAAGGGTAAGCTCATATTTGATACCTAAAAAGGATCAAAATTGATCCTTTTTGTCTCATATTTGATACTTTCTTTCTAAGAGTGTAAAATGCCGTAGGTACAATAACTCGCCCTCCATGAGCAACAATCCAAGATGGCCGCCTTTCCATAGGAATTATACGGCGGTGAAATCAAAATGGCGGAGAATACTGGTTCCCCTATAAAAATTCCTTGTGTGTGACTGATCCTTATGAGCTTGACCTGGTTTTAGAATAAGAGCTCTTGAAAAATACATATTTCTTCAGATGTCTAAGCTGAGAAACAAACTGTGCTAATTAAACATTCCTGAAATAAGTAAATGCAGACATCATCACTGTAGCATTCAAGAGGTTAAAAGACAATATTTGGTCATCATGACAATTGGCATTTCATAAAAACTTGATTAAATGTCTTAAAATGGACACACATCAAGTGGACATAAAGTGACAGGAATAAATAACCATCTTTAATTGCTGTCTGGACAAGTGGTAAAATGCTTAAGATTATATTAAGAATGCATTCAGACTGTTTGATTTTAATGTAATATTGTTAAAAATTCTGACATAGTTTTTTAAATGTATGGTAGCTTTTGAGCTAAATTTATATCTCTATATTTTCATATTATATATTCTAGATTATCATAGAAAAGGATGCAATTGAACAGCATTCATGTTTTGAGACAACTTTGTTTTACATATAAAACCTCTTTCAAACTTACAATATATTTTAGTGAAGAGATCATGTTCTTAAATATGTTTAAGCATAATGTCCACTTTTAAATCAACAACCATGCATTTGGAACCTCAAAATTTAGGGAAAATAGAAGCACTGTTCACAAAAACTTACAAAATTAATTTTTCTGAAAATTGTCTTTTTATAGCAAGTGATATGATTTTGTATGTTTGCTTTGATTCTATTCAGGTTTTTCTTTGATTCAAATACGTTTTCACCAGTTTTCATACCAAAGTAGATCATGGTTAATTGGGGTCTGAAGAATATCCCTTTATCCAGAAATCTGAAGATCAGTCCCCTGTTAAAGATTTCCGGGATTCCCACTCCCTGGCTCTGAAGGGAGAACTTCTGGCATCGAATGTAATCTAGAAATCAGTTGAGAAGCTCAAACTTGTTTTTTCATTACTTTTATTTTGTCTTTTTTTATTTTTTTATTTCTGTGTTCCAACTCAAAACATCGAACAAGAACACCTTTAGGTTTATCAAACTAATAGCCTGCACATTATCATCAGCAAATTATTTGATGCACTAAAGATAGTAACATGCCAAGAAATAGGGACATGATAAGTCAGCTACCATGACAGTTAATCAAAGCCCGATGACAAGTCACATCACCGGGGGACGAGCTGGCTTTATGACTGATGGGTGAAAGTACTTAGATTGGAACTTAATTAAAACTTAACTCCAATACAATTTTAGTATGTCTTGGATTCCTTTAGGGCTTATCATGAGGTTTCAGGAAAATCTTGTTGTCTAGTTGATGGTCGACAAGAATCATTATTATTGATCAAATTGGATTTCTAATTTAAACCTTTATCATGAAAGAGACAAGAAAAGTATAATAGGCTGTGGTCAGGCTCAGTGTTGCAAAATGGTAATGGAAGTGGTGTTGTAAGGCAGAGAAATACTTTAAAATTCCAATATAGTGCGTACCAAGAGTTTTTTTCTTTAATTTATGTCAAATGTATATCAAAGCTAAGTTTAACAGCAGAACACACAAAATTTAAACATGACAATGTAATGCTAACAACATACTTCTAATTTTGAAGCAGTTAGCCTGTTCCATGGAGGGAAAGAAGCACCCTATGGGAAATCCAAGCAACTATGACAACATGAGGAGAAAGACCACCTTACTACATGGGGAGATGCCTTCCACCGATAGATCTATGTTGCTGAGCAGATAATGACATTAAACTGCATTCAAAAACAAGATTTTAATGATTAAAGGTTTAGTGATATCTGAAATGCAAAATTGGGAATTGTGCTAATCACTTAACCCTCTCATTAAAACCTGTACATAAAATCCCATTGGAAGCAAGGTATGATGGGAAGGTTCTGATAGCTTCTTTTACATGTACTAGCCAAGGTGCCCATCTCTCTTTCAAAGCGAATGGGTTCAGAAATGGAAAGCAGATTCAAGAAATGCAATGTTGCCACAAGAAAATTGCTGAATCTCCTTCACAACCAGCCTGTTACCTGCCTATGCTCTGTAAACCTTGAGGTATGCAACAAACAATCAGACTCTGTTACGAGATCCATACCATGTCCCTTGTATTCTTTAACATTGTGAACTGGTGGTTTTGTATTGTGTAAGAGACTAGTAATGATTGATTAGGATTGATTAAAACCAAATCACTGTGTATTAATATTTTTTTACATGAACTCTTCATGATTTTGGTATTATTTTGGGCTAATGTTTTTGCTAACACATGGACAAACATTGAGTTCAATTAAATATTCTGCATTCTGTTGTTATGCTTCGACAAATACGGACTAATTTACTTCCCTGTATGGTCATATTGGTTTATGTGCGTTAATCGACTGCTTGTTGCATACTTCAAGATTTACAAAGTATAGCATTGAAGAATATCCATACCAATTTGACTGTGCAAATTTTGATAAAACAGCAATTAAATTCTTCAAGCACCATGATAAACAACATTGTCTTGAATATACATTTTTTTAATATTTAACCATATGGATAATATCTTTATGATACATACAAATATTCATTTGTTTTGAATAAAGGCATATCTATAAATTTTACTATCTAATAAAATCGTCACCATTATTATAATCCATCGTAATTTGCACCACCTTAGTACATACATATAAATCAATGTTTAATTGAAAAAATAGTGAGCTTGTAATCATTGCAAAGGTGCAAGTGAAATTAAATTAAACAAGAACGCAGCAAAAACGGATGACTTGAAGACAAATAGAGGTAAAAAATCAATCCAAGATGGGCCGAGATGGGCATAGCAGAAAGAGACGATATTATTTAACATGGCTGCAGGGTTATATACTATCTGTAATCAAGGATGGTATATCATTAAAGGGACAATTCATGATCCACTTTTTATCCTCAAGGTCACCTCTATCAAAATTGGGTTTTTTAGACAGGAAGAATCATTGACTGCTGTATGTAACAATCCCCAAACCAATCTTTCAAATGTGCTTACATTTTTGAGAAAAGTGAGAAAATGTGTCATTTTCTAATTATTGTCGGGGCCCTTGCAGTAATTACAACACAGCAGCCTATGGGAATATCCAAAATGCTGAAAAGCTTGTAACTTGAAAACGAATGGTTGGAATAAAGTGATATTTTCAGGATACATATATGTTGTACTCTTCTTTATATTTAGCTAGAAACAACGTGGGTTTTTCGTCATAGTCATATGGTGAAACTTACATGTTACAATTTCATACACCAGGGGGGGGGGGAGTACTTATGAAGTAAAGATAACCAGGCATGTGCTGCTCAATACAATTATTTTTTCAAGAAAAATCCTTAAGAACATGAATTCCATTTTGGTCTTCCAAATCCTACTTAATGAAAGAACTTTGCCTCTTCTAGATGAAAAACAGCGTTGCCGCAGACCGTGAAGTGGCTAGGTTCATCCCAGATCTGGGGCCTATTTCACTAACGTCTAAATCAATCGCAAATGCCAAACTCCAAAAGCAAGAGATCGTCGCAAATTTGCAATGAATTTCCCGAAACCGATTTCACTTAGATTTGCGATGAAAAAAATCATCGCAAACCATTTGAGATGATTTTGTTTGCGATTAATATCTTGCGATATTGCTTATGAGCATCCGCAAAGAAAACATCGCAAATGGAAGTCATTGCAAATTCTTGATATCACATGATTTTATTTTGCGCCATATTTGGACGAGATCATCGCAAAATTTGCGATAGGCTCGTCCATGGAGATAAAAGTGAAAAGATTTTAGTGAAATGGAAAAGTCATCGCAAATCATATTTACGATGGCTTCTAATTTAAGAGTGTCTGCAATCATCTCAAAAAATAATGTTAGTGAAATAGGCCCCTGATGAAGTTTATGACGGTGAAACATCAAAGATCATGAGTAAACAATTAGATAGGTAACACATAAATCTAACCAAAGATCTCAACAATCGTGTTGAACTTATTTTAAGGTTTTCTTTTCTTTCCTTTATCATGTTTATGTCCCAGTTGCTTTTCATACAGGGTGTCCCAGGAAAAACCTTACAATCTTTGAGTATAATTTTCTCAGGTTTAACGGACAGTCAGAAAGTTTATAAACGTTGTATTTAAAAGTACATGAATTGAACTTTAAGACACCGTTTGTTTCATTTCAATCGGTAATCTAGAACAGAAGTTAAGCTTTGTCAAATATTTGGATGTAATTTTTTGTGTCCAATTTCACGATTCCTATTAAATGAAGCTCTATGAGAAATGTCCTTAATCTGCTCACTCAACCATAACAAGCTTTACTAATTTATTATGTACATGCTATCTTCTATCTATGCTTTGATTTACAAATTTGATGAAAAATAAGACACATATGATAAATTTTCCAAGGTGACCCAATTTTATTCCATTCAGAAACACATCTGCTTTATGAGCAAAAATCATGAAACTGAACCAGACAAAAATCCACCCAAATATTTGATAAAACATAACTTTTGTTGTACGTTACCGATTGAAATGAAATAAACGGCATCTTAAAGTTCAATTTATGGACTATAAAATGCAATGATTACATACTTTCTGACTGTCCGATAAACCTGAGAAAATTACATGCAAAAATTGTAAGGATTTTTCTGGGACACCCTGTACATTTGATGTAGGAAGGGCACTAAAAGTAGTAACCATAAGGGAAAAAAATGAAATAAGAGACTGAATAAGGTCATTTTACTTTAAAATAATACTTCTCTACATTTTGAGACATTTGGGTTGGTCGAAAAAAATGTTATTATACACCATGTACCGTACATCTTGAATATCTTGAACCTCTAAAATATTTAACATATCTAAAGCATTCCTACATTGGTCAAAATATTTAATCAACAAACTAGATAGAAGTTTCTTTCTCTCCCCAGATTTTCAAACATATGCACTTAAGTTCCTCTGAAGCTAAGATTAAAAATTGAGCTATAATCTTAAATTCTATTGTTTATTTTGACTGCTGTCCAAGGTGTCCATTAGCCTTGATCAGATAGTGGTGGCGAAGGTTACAAAGCAATCCAGCCATTTTAACTGCATTATTTAACCGTTGTAAGTGAATAATAAAGCTGAAAACTTGTAAAGAGTAGAATATTTATGACATGATAGTTTCTTAATAGATTTGAATGTTTTAAAACCATGAATAGTTTAAGCAATGTTTTATAGATTATTAACTGCGTTTTACTTTACGCATTGCACAAAAAATAACGCACTGCATATTGTAGTTGGAGTAGTCAACACTAAATAGGCGAAGACAGACAAAATACAACTTTAGCACAAGTTGTATAGAGTAGCTATTAATCTTATTCATACACAATGATTATTACATAACCGTTAAGAAACACAAGAACAATATTACTTTATAAGTTGTATTTTCATCTTGAAACTCTGACTCATCAAGCCACATTCATTATTTTGATTTGTCACATTATTACATTCAATTCAAATTAAGACAAAACAATATATCTATTTTGAAACAACGTATAGCATGATGAATTCAAACTTACATAATATTAATCATCGCATGGGAATGACTCGAAAATATAAGATAAATAACACCCTTTGTTGATATAAGCACATAGTAACACAGAATTATTTAGCTTCAATTATGATGAAATCTCCCCGGGGTAGCATCGCCAATGATGGGGAGCAGAGGTTTTGGAGACTTTCATCCAGACTTTCATTTGATGTAAATTAACTCATAATTTCAGAAATCAGCAGAGGATGTATTTTTCTTTTTGTGGTTTGTCTGTTTCTTTATTTGTTTATAGTACATAGTACAGGGATTTATAACCATGTGTAATCTTTTGGTCAAAGGTTCGATTCCTATCTGACCACATCAAGGTTGAAATATTTTTGTTGGTTCTCATCCACTCTTTATCCAAGAGGGAAGACTTGTACTGGGGGGGGGGTAATTAGTACAAAAATGGGGTTATGGGGACATGCCACAAATTTGGGTTGCAAAATCAGGCTCTGGTATTCAACCAGGGGTGGATTTCACTAATGTTAGAATGCATCGTTAACCCATCGTAAGACCAAAACCAATCGTTAGCTACGACCACCTCTTGACCCCACCAAACGTTAACAAAGGGTTTGATTTTTCTAATGCAAAATTCATATACCTTACGATGCGGTAAACACTTACGAAGGGTCTTCATGTCTTTAGGAAGTCTAGTTGTAGTTACGAGCTGAACCCATTAGCTACGATGCATCGTAATGTTAGTGAAATCGACCCCAGGCCTTTTCCTTCGCAAAATATATACTTTGATGGGTTTTCTTTTCAAAATTTTCCAAACTATGTGCCAAATGATGCAATTCAGAGCATTTCTTCACAAAACTTTCAAAAATGTGTGCCAAAATAATGCAACTTTGGGAAAAAACTTGGATTCTTAAATAAATTAGACTCAAAATTTGGGAGATTTGGTATATGGATGGATCCATGTTTCTTAAAAATTGATATTTAGATGGGTGGCTTTTCAAATGTTGAAGAAGCACATCCCTCAAACCAAATTTGAGTACCCCCCCCCCTTCCCCCAGGGGACTTGTATAGATACTTTAATACTCTGTTCATCACTCACCTAACTTACTTATCAGTATGAGGCTATATACCAGCGCAAAGTCAAATTCATGGCACAGCCGGGGCTCAAACCCGGAACTTATCGAGTCAGAAGCATTTGGCCAATGCTAATGCATAGGCCAGATGAGGACTTCCCCATTGCCTATAAACTGATTGACTTGTACCTCCATGGCAATACCATGCTTGAATATCATTGGGGCGTCCAGAGGGTGGCTTTGCCCCCGTAAGATTGTGAAAATCTGATGTAAAATCAGCCTTTTTGTTATGATTTTTAGCAATCAGCCTACCTCAAAATCTGCAAATCCCCTTTAACCCCAGCCAGGAAAAAACCTGGACAATAAGCTTGTGAATATGGATGA
>JXSR01S026016.1:0-14575 GCA_000969725.1 Ophiothrix spiculata
CATTGCAGATATCTAGTAGTATGTTGTTGAAACTACCAGATTTCCAAACCTCAGCAGGTATTTCATCAAGGCCAGAAGCGTGGTCAAAAATCGCTTTTCTAATAGATCATTTGCTCGATTTTTAACGCTAGCAAAGCAAATAAAAATTTTAAAAAAGCAAAAATTCTATGCTTTTGCTCGTAGAAGAAAATACACTATGCCCTACTATGATGATTTGTTGGGTTCGACCAAATCGATACTTCTTATGTCATTTAAGATTTTACTGTGGTAAACAAAAGCTTTGTTTAAATGAGATATTTTATACCAATTGGAACTAAGGTATTCTCTAAAAGCGGATTTAAATATGAGACGTCAGTAAATGTAAATTATATTTAAAGTCAAATCATTTGAATAATGTTATGCTTGATTAAACATAAAAACTCGATCGAGTCATAAAATATTTACGTTCGATTAAAGTTCTCCAAATATAATCCGGGTATCATATAGTCACTTAAATCTTTTAAATTTGCTCAAGAGTTGAGTGGTTTGAAAACAAAATATTAATAGAGGGATCTAATTTGCCTTCGCCCACTCAAACAAAAGGTAGTGAATTATTTACCATCTTCGTTTTTACTACTCCCAAACCACAGACATTCTTTCAATTTCCTTTCATAGATATGAGAAATTTGATGCAATCATTTCTTTTACCCTGGATAGACTGTGTTGTGAGTGAATTGCTATCGAGCCATTTCATATTGACGCAAAATGTTTTAAAGCTGTATAATGAGGCTAGAGTAATAATAAATCACCCTCCCTCATCTGGAGCTATTAATATTACGCCTGTCACCGCGGCATTACAGTCAGCTGAAGATATGTTGAATAACGAAACCATATATCGTATCAGTTAAAATAACTATAAAGTACTGATCATCATACGTATACCAAAGTATTGTACTAACTGTTGTCAGGTGATGTGCGTGATCCAGTAACCGGATGAGTTACGTAATCACTTTTATACTGAAAAGCGATTTTGTCACTTCATTTTACACCTGATAAAACTTGTCACTTGAATAGAACTGATATATCGGGCATTCCAGGCTGGTATCGAGTATTTCGGGTGTGATTCCTGTAGGGGGTATCTAAGCGTCATGTGATTTTATTGCATTTTAGGAAATACTTCCAACCACTAACTTTTGTCTATAACCATTACCGTTAAACTTGGATATCTAAAGCACAAATGGTTAGTGTTTCTATAAATAATCTGTCCAATTCTCAAAATCAACACTTTTTTCATGTTAAAACATTTTAGTGAAGCTATTTTTAAACACATCAAATCTTAGCATTAGTGGAACATCGATAGTCACTAACATCAGTTTATACATAATGTGGAAAAATTGCTGTTTTGTCGATATTCAAGCATCATGTGGCTAATTTCTTTATAATGGTAGTGTCACACAGCAAGGTATGGTGATCATTATCCGTTTAGCAGCAGGAGGAGGAGGAAATAAAATGACAGAATGCAGCTTCAATGTGTCGAAGTAAAAGGCAGTATGCGCATTTGAAAGTATGTTGCACGCTTCTTTCTTTTACCTTGTGATGTATGTAATGATAATTGATTTGGAGAATTTTTTTATGAATGTGTACTACAATCTAGAAACACTCTAGGAGTTATCAACATGTCAGATTTGAACAAACGCTGCCTTAAGTCTCTTATTTTATTATGATGGACAAGATGTAAAACACAATAAGACAATGTACATGAAAAAAATGACCATGTGAGATGACCAATGCTCTTCTAACTTCTTAATAAGCCTGACTAGCAAGGTAGTAATTTGAAGTGAAAATGGTGAATTAGAAGTATATTCTGTGTTATAAATTCGAGTATACTGTTTTTACTCTGTGCGGCAGACTAGGTGTAATTATTATTTTTATATATACCTTGTGGGTTTTTTATCGTCTAAATAGCTATGGTAACCGGTTTATTACTTTAAGCGAATTACATTAATGTGATAAAAATACGGGGTTAATGAGTTGCGGTTCATATAATAGGCATAAAAAAGCTTATTTATACTCGTACATAGATTTTGTGTTTATGTTAATGATAACAAAATGTAACAAGAGTGTGAGATTTTCACGGTTTGTTTGACTTATTTGTGTGTTAATATAAACAATTCTTAACATGTTCTTTGAGAACGGTTTATTATCATTCAACATAATGTCATGAAAACATACTATTTTGTCTGTTTATTGTGTACAGTAGTTATATTTGTCGTGGCATGTTGAATTAACGTTTAATCAAAAAGTATCACGTCCATCAGAATGGCAAAGGTAATAAATTAATCAGTTTAGGAAAAGTTATCATCCTTTTCGATATAAAGATTTTTAAAGCTTTTCAAAAGCTATGAACAGAAAGTCAGATATTAAGCAAGATCGTGATGAACGGACAGGATTTCACGGGGAATAGACCAAGTGAGATTGCGATCTCAAATTGCTTTATATCTCCAGATCCAGTCTGCCCCGACCCTTATTTGTCGATCATTACACGTGGCATATTAAATACATATAAACTGGACGGATTAAAACGTTTTTATCAGAGTGCTTACCCTGCCGATGACTTCAGCAGGGTATATATTTGATTAAGCGAGTTTCTTTCTTTCTTTTACTTCAAGTCCCATATCTCTGATATGCGATGTTCGAGTACGACTAAATCTCAAACGTGTTGGAAGATACCATGGTTATCTCCCATTTATTTTGCCTGACTCGTAAGAAGTCAAAGGTCATGTATGTATCTCTCAATATCAAAAACATTATATTTATTTTAAAAAGTGATCCAAATCATCAAACCATCTACACTACAAGATATTGTCGTGTAATTTGGGCACATGAATTATTTTGACATTCTCTACAAAACGTTCAAGGTGAACAAACATGTCTGGGGTCATATGGAGTAACGGATGTCAAATAAGAGGTCACATTTTCATTTATGTCCGAATTAAAACATTGAGGTGTCAAATTGCTCCTCTTTAATTAGCAATCAAAAATGTTCAGGTGACTTCTTTGTCCAACCCTTCCTTAAGGGGTTAAAGGTCAAGAAAGGTCAAATTATCAACTTTGCCCAATTTTAAAATCAAAGGTGTCCAAATTTTGATCTTTAATCTGAAATGTGCAGGAAAACTTTTGACTAACCTTTTTTGAAGGGTCAAATTTTTCCTGTCCGATTTATGTTTTATTTTTAAATTCCGATTTCAAAATGTCAAAATGTTGGTATCAGAACTATCCACATTGATCTCTTCGCCCAACTTTTCCTTTAGATATCCAAAATCAAAAAAGTCAAATTATCAACTTTAACAATAATTAACCAGTCGTGCGTTGTTATCCATTGGCCAAATTATTAACTTTTTTCGATGTTCAGGTGTCATGATTTTGGTCTAAAACTAATGATCATATCTCCATAAATGATCTCTTGGTCATTTCCCTAAGTGGTCAGTAGTCAAATAAATGTCAAACTATCATATCAAAATAATTACAATGAAACTGTCGGGTTCTGTTTATTTTGTTATTCTCCACATAGACACACACACACACAATATTATTTTTTTAAATCATCATCATAATTATCAATTAGGCCGTTTTTAAAGCGATAGATGATATTGTTCCATTTTCTTGTTTAAACAAGAAGTAGTGAATATTATTTTGCTGCTAACAAAACACAGATATTGCTTCAATTTCCATTCAGATATGAAATTTGATCCTAGCTTCACTTATATCCTGGACTGATTGTGTTGAGAGTGAATTGATATCACACTTTATAATTTTGGCGCAAAATGCCCAAACTGTTAATGAAGCTAGAGTAACAATAAATCAACCTCTGTCAGTTTAAACAAAGGCAGTGACATCTTTGTTTTTATTACTCCCAAACCACAGAATTTCTTTCCTTCATACATTTCCTTACCTAAAAATGAGAAATTGTATGCAATCATTTCTTTTACCCTGGATAGACTGTGCTGTGTGTGAATAGCTATCAAGCCATTTCATATTTGCCCAAAATGTTTTAACGCTGTATAGTGAGGCTAAAGTAATAAATCACTCTCCTTCATCTTGGGTCATTATTATAACGACTTAGATAAAATATGTAACCAAGATATTACAGTCAGCTGGATATATGTTGAATGACGAAACCGTATTAAAGAAATATGCATAAAATAGCATTGTACAATCTTAATACTTTACACCACGCTGGTTAGAAAGAACTATAAAGTACCATTACATGTTACTTGCCTTAAACTTTTGTACCGGTGATTTTGACATTTCACCGGTTATAAATCATCCAATATTTAGTCCACAACCCACTAAAATACCATTTTCAATACCTTGAATGACATGATATGCCTTGAGGGCATCATTGTGTCCTTCACAACCCTCAAAATAGACCACATGGTAGTGGGTGGGCTAAACATTTGATGATTTATTACCAGTGAAATGTCGAAATCAGTGGTACAAAAGTTTAAGGCAAGTAACGTGTAATGCAGTACAGTCACGGTCGTATTCACTGTAACATTAATTCTCTCTGCTTTAAAGGCTGTGGAAATGTGGAATCAATTACAAAGGTACACTTTTATTGTGTTAAAATGTTTCAATAAGACAATTGATTTTCTTCCACACAATCACTTGTACCACACATGAAGCGTGGAAAGTAGTTTTATTTTAACCGTCACAACCATATCGTAGTATTGAGTTAACTCCATTTTGACCTTCATTTATGAACGTGAAACCACTACTAAAGGTCCATGTATAAACTCGATTATAATCCATGTGTATTCCAAAAATTGTGATGTTCTGACACGTATAAGAATTACAGTAAACATGACGTTTCGTTCTTTTGCTCGCGAAAAGGAACTGCAGCCTTAAGATGTCATTGCTGAATGTTTTCAAACTTTATATCATCTTCAAAGTCCCCCCTTTCGGTGTGAGTCATCACATATTTGAAAATTGACTTATCGATATACTGTTTTATTCAAACACCATATGGATGATGTCTCGAAATATTCAGTAAACATACAATATCATTTCACATAGCAACATATGGTGAGCACCATCTGGGTAGCAACAGCATCAGCAGTGATTTACTGAAAGACACATCCATCCTCGGTGGAGTTATGATAAATGGTTTTGTTAGATGCAGACTTCTGTCTCGCAAAGTAAAAAGCAGTATTTGTGTCTGAGAGTACACTGTAAAAAGGATGTATTGAATAGATTTCGTAATCTTAAATATCAGGGGGAAAGTTACAGGAAAACGTGATTTTATGGAGAAGGGGCGCTAATTAGTGTAAACATTCTATACATCCTACATATCCTAAGATTATGAAGCCTGTCCAATATCATCCTTTTTACAGTGTATATGTACGGTACTTTCTTTTACTTTGACATTTCCATTCAAATATTAAAAATGCTCTTTAATTTATAGAACTTAATAGTCATACATATTTGAAAATTGACTTATCGATATACTGTTTTATTCAAACACCATATGGATGATGTCTCGCAATATTCAGTAAACATACAATATCATTTCACATATCAACATATTATGAACATGTCTCTCAGAACAGGAGTTTTTCCTCGCTCGTGGAAGGATGCCAAGATAATTCCCCTTCACAAAGGCGGCAACTTTGATGTTAATAATTTTAGACCGATTGCTATCCATCCCATTTTAAGTAAGATCATTGAGCGGGCTGTTCACAATCATTTATATGAGTACCTGACTGTACAAATAAGTGAAAATCAGTCAAGTTTTCGATCAGGTCATTCGACTGAAACGTGTTTGATTGATATGGTGAATAATTAGAGTTGTAATGTAAATTCAGGTAAAATGACCGGTGTTGCTTTCATTGATTTACGCAAAGCTTTCGACACCGTAAACCATGACATTTTATTGAGTAAATTGAAAAATATTGGTGTTTCAGAGTCCTCCTTGTGCTGGTTTAAGTCATACCTAACATGTAGATACCAGAAAGTGTGTTTTAAAAATAGTTTATCGAATTTGTATGAAATAACAACAGGTGTGCCCCAGGGCAGTATTTTAGGGCCACTGTTCTTCATAATTTTTATTGACAGTATGAGTAGTGTTGTTACACATGGTCATATTTCAATGTATGCAGATGACACTACTCTATCTGTCACTGGTAATAATGCAAATGATATTTCTGCCAAGCTTACATCTGACTTACATGAAATTATGCAGTGGTTAAATAAGAACAAACTCTTCATTAATACTGAAAAAACGAATGTAATGCTACTTGGTACTGGATCTAGATTACGGAATGTAGATAAAAATGATTTTTGTGTTATTGTAAATGAAAATGAACTAAAGAAAGTAAATAAGGCAAAATGTTTAGGTGTACAAATTGATGAGGAACTAAAATGGCATAACCAGGTAAACAATGTTACCCAAAAAGTTTTTCTTAAACTTGCTCTCATCAGACGTTTAAAGCCATATCTTGATATTTCTACTTTGAATTTTTTGTGTAAATCTATGGTGCTTCCTGTCTTTGATTATAGTAATATTGTTTGGTACGGTCGTTTTAATGATGACATTAAAAAACTTGATGTTCTTCACAAGAGGTGTGCATGTGTAATATTAGATGCTAGCTATTACACCTCGTCTAATTTTATGTTTGATATGCTCGGCTGGCAACGTTTAAATACACGAAACAATTACTTCAAGTCTCTAATGATGTACAACTCATAATGTCAATACTAGACAAGCAACTGCAGGACAGTTTGCTTTACCTCCTTTATCAAATGGACATGATCGCGAAAGTTTTAAAGCATCTTTTACGTACAGCGGTGTGAAATTATGGAACGATGTTGATTCAGATGTTCGTAACTCTGTAAATATTAAGAAAAAAGAAATTATAAAAATGTATATTTCAACCATTTTTAATCAAAAACACCTGCTGTAAATATGTAAACTTTTTATGATTCTTTTCGCGTTTTAAATGAATTGACAAATTCTTATTTTGTATTATAATTTCTTTTCAATCATGTTCATGTTTCCAATACTTTTTTACACATGATAAAGTGTCTTTGTATATTGTTATGACAATTAACATCTATCAAAAAAAATGGTTTATTTGGCGAATTTCAATTCTTGTATATACTATAGTATATTATATATAATTATGTTTTTACCATATTTATGTTTTTAATACCGTCATTTTAGATATTAAAGTATTTATGTACATATGTATAAGTTGTTAATGTGTATGTGCAGGGCCCCGTGTTAGACCAGCTTCGGCTGAATCGGGCAACCCTGGGTAAATATGTTGCAAATAAAATAAAATAAAATAAAAATAGTAAGCAAAATACATATAGAATCAGCAATAGCTAGGGTAATCGGTAATTGGAGATTTTACTTCAGAAATTGCTTAAAAACATATTCATAACTCTCTGCTTTGCCCAATAAAGTTTGTATGTCTGGATTCCACCCAGACCAGCAACAGCAAATATCCGGGCGCTTGTGACAATGTTAAACACGTTTCATGATGACACATGTCGCGCAACATGTGTTTTAAAGCCTTCGAGATAGCTATGGTAACCGTTGTATTAATTTAAGTGAATTTCATTAATGTAATATTCAGTAAGGAATTTCCTCTTAATGTAAATTTTGCACATGCTATTATTTTGTAGAGAAAAGGCTTTTGTTATATCCTTTTTTTCTTCTCGCTTCATGTGCGGATATTTTATTTTATTTTTTATTTTCATCTAAGTATATAGCAAAGCATCAGCGGTGATTTAGTGTCAGACACATCCATCCCCGTTGGAGTTATGATAAATGGTTTAGTTATGACAGGATGCACACTTCTTGCTTCTCAAACTAAAAATGGATGTGCATTTCACAGTGTGTAACGATATTGTCCTTTTTAAAAATACCTTGAAATTTCTATGCACAATTTTTTAGGCGATTGGTATTTTTGTAGCTATTGGCACTCGCAATTTTCAAGCAAGGGAGCGTATGAAAGTCTAAATGGATGTTAAATTGAAATATCTACTGTGTTTTATACAACGCCCTAAAATAAAGATTAAGGACTAAAATAAAGACTAAAGACCTGCTGTTGCTGGCTTGATTTTTTTTTCTACATTCCTTCACTTCGTTTTTCAAAAATACACCCCTAAAAATGCATTTAATGGCCGTTTGTGATTATAAGTTATGTATGTATAATTCTTACAGCTTTATGAAGCTATAAATAGGAGGTCACGTTTTGTTCAAGATTGTGATAAATTCCATGGAATCAACTGACACGATTTCACGGGAATAGACGAGGTGAGATTGCGATCTTTTAGTGCATTTTAACCCCTGGGTGCAGTATGACCCGACCCTTATATCATTTGTGGATAGATTAACCCTTGCACATATCAACATGATAAACATCAGTTTGATGGGCTCTTTTTTCTCCGTTTTTTCTTTATTTAGATTTATAAGTTAGAAATAGGCAATAATTCAATATTTGCTACCAAAGTTCTAAATATTAGAATTTGGAAGGAATTTTGCATTGATGAAGCAGAAAAAATGGTAATTTTGACTTTTTAGGTTTGCATTAATAGAAATTGGTGATTTCAACAAGTGGTGATTTCAACATATCATTTCAGTTTCAACAGATGAATGCAGGGTTAAACATACTGTTGAATTGCCACAGAGTAGTTTTCCGGATCATAGCATACTGTAAATTGCAACAATGTAGTTTCTGGATAATAGATTCACAATATATCAAGGCGTTTATTTAAAACTATTTAGTGTTTCTTTAATGTAAAGTCGTACTATAATAATCAATGTGACCCTACATATCAATTACAACCGTGCGCCGTTGGAGTTAAAATCACAAACAGAATTAGCCTAATTCATTTAGCCAGATAGATTTCATTAATGAAAGTATACCTCATCTTATTGTACGTCATCTAAATTACACTGAGCGACAACGTGCGGTATTTCTTTATTCTTAAATATGTCTGAAATAGCATAATCAGCGAGTATTGAGGGTTATTAATTCGAGATACCTTTTATTTTATTGTTATCTTTCTGTTCTTTAATTCTTTTGAAAAGGGGTCCCTAATAAAATTGTGACTTTTAAAATCCACGATTCAGTATACTTGCGCCGTTTCTGTGAATAGAATATGTTTACACCTAGAATGTTATCGGTCGGAGATCGCCAGATCGCCACTTGACTTTTATTTTGTAAAATATAGAAATTTTGAACCAGGAAGAGTGGTGGGTTTTTTTTTTTGATAACTCTTCTCAACAAATAAACCTTCATGTAATTTTCTTTTCAAATATATCAAACCTTGGCAATAATGCAACATGACGAGAACACATATCAATTAATAATAGCATTATAAATGTACATCGATACATCACTTTATATTTGAAAATTGACTTGTATGTTTTGTCGATATGCTGCTTTATTCAAACACCATATGGATGAAGTATCGCGATATTCAGTAAACATATAATATCATTTCACATAGCAACATATGATGAGCACCATCTGGGTAGCAACAGCATCAGCATTGATTTACTGAAAGACACATCCAGTCTACGAGGTATTGTCCGCTCTTTTACGGCTTTCTGTAAAATTAACCGTTCTTTTACGGCTTTCCCTGGAAAATGTGCTGCCAAGAATTGACTCCATTTCTCCATAGAATCACAGTTTCCCGTACCTTCCCCATGTTATCTAAGATTATGCAGTCTGTTCAATTTCATCTTTTTTACAGTGTATATGTACGGTACTTTCTTTTACTTTGAACTTTCAAATCAATACTCTTTCATTACTAGAGGAAATAAGTCGGATTCACAAAAGTAGCAATTGAGCAAAATACATACAGAAAAGCAATAGCTAGGGTAATCGGAGATTTTACTTCAGAAATTGTTTAAAAACATATTCACAACTCTCTGGTTTGCCCAATAAATGAAGCTTGTCTGGATTCCACCCATACCAGCAACAGCAAATAACCGGGCGCATGTTACAATGTTAAACATGATGACACATGTCGCATGTGTTTTAAAGCCTTCTAGATAGCTATGGTAACCATAGTATTAATTTAAGTGAATAACATTAATGTAATATTCAGTAAGGAATTTCCTTTCATGTGAAACACTATGTGTTACGCTCATAGAAAAGGCTTATTTTATATGTAAATTTTGCATATACTATTATTATGTAGAGAAAAAGCTTGTGTTATATGTTATATCTTTTTTCCTCTCGCTTCATGTGTGGATTTGTTTCTTCTTTTTACTCTATTTACGAGTATGTAATGACAAAAATTAAATGTTTTTGAGAATGGTTCTATATCATTCAATATTATAAGTTCAGAGTTCAGACTACTTATTGTGCTCAATGTTCAATTATACATCTCGAAATATTATATGGACGTAAGTCGCTTGTAACTTAAAAAACTATGATGTACTTGTTGGTTGAGCAGATTGAAAAGGACATCATTCAATTCTTATTCAATTTCAACCACGCAGTTGTTTAAGAAAGAGACAGCGAATTATTTAACACCGTCGGTTTTTACTACTCAACAACCACATAAATACTTATAATCTTGATTCTAAGTATGGAGTAATTCGATGTAAGCATAACTTTCACACTGAAATATCTGTGTTGTGAAAGCTATCGAGCCATTTCATATTGGCAGAAAAATGTCTTTATGCTGTATGTATAATTAGACCGCAGTAATAATTAATCAACTCCATCATTTGGGATGAATTATATCACGACTTAATGGAATATGTCACCAGCACATTAGTCAGCTGAAGGTATGTTGAATTACGATATCGTATGAAAGAAATATACATGCGATATACCATACAAATAAACTGAATACGTTAATTATGGTAGTTGAAAACAACGGTAAAGTGCAAATGAATTCTGTCAGCTGTATATAGGTTTTGGAGATTCACTTTACGTGATAAAATCGAATAAAATCGATTAAAAAGTTGTTGTGTTGAAATGTATCTCTAAGGTAATACGCCGGGGAAGTAGTGACGTCATAATTTATGTAAATCACCCAACACGTGCGTTTTGGTTCCAAACAAACGGGTGGTCAGTTTTACCACACGTTAAGTCTATGGGGAAAACATTCAGACTCCTAATTGATACCATAACTTTCTCATAAAACAAAAATAAGGGAAAACATGCCGACCTGTTATGTTGAAGGTTGTCACGATGACTAGCCAGGACGGGACCCCTGCCGTTATTTTCGTTTTCCAACCGAGAAAAATCAGACTGATTTGTATATTTACGTACGCCTATCGGAGAGCTCGTGTGGTCTAGTGGAACAGTTCAGGACTCCGAATCATGAGATCGCGAGTTCGAGCCCCGCTACGGCCAACGGGTTACGTCCTTGGGCAAGACATTAAATCTCGATTGCAATCTAAGTTCCAATAGGTCGGCGTCTTAAGATTGCGATCTAGTTGAGGTGAGATGGTTGTGATGATTTCCTAATAACAGCGTAATAATGTCAAGCGCTATGATACTACGGTGAATAGCGCAGTATAAATACTGGATATTATTATTATTTATTATTATTATCTGTTAATACGTATGATCGGTGAACATTATCATTTGTTTGGAACCAGATCGCACGTGTTGGGCTAATTATCATAAATGTGACGTTACTACTTCCCCGGCGTATAGATTCTGTCTACACAAATATGAAAAATGTAAGTCATGACCTCGTTCTTTGATCAGTTTTGCCCATAGAAACTAAAGATATGGTCGGAATATGTCGAATAGTATATTATACCTTCGGGTAACTTTCTTTTCAAACATGATCCCAAGCAACAGTGCAACCATGAAAAACACATCAATTAGTAATAACCTGTATAAATGTACGTCGATACATCACTTTGTTCGAACGTGAACTTTTCTGTTTTGTCGATATTGCGATGTTGCCTTACTTCATTCACACATCATATGGCTAAATTCCCACGATATTCAGTAAACATTCAATATCATTACCAATAGCAACATATGGTGCACATGATCTACGTAGCAATAGCATCAGCGGTGATTTACTGTCAGACACATCCATACCCGTTCTATGGAGTTATGATAAATGGTTTTGTTATGACAGGATGCAGACTTCTGCTTCACAAACTAAAAATTGATGTGCATTTCACAATGTGTTACGGTTTTTTTCTTTTAATACCTTGAGATTTCTATGCAAAAATTTGTAGACGATAGGTATTTTTGTAACTATTGTAACACACAATTTTCAAGCAAGGGAGCATATGAAAGTCTAAATGGATGTTAAATTGAAATATCTACTGTGTTTTATACAACGCCCTAAAAAAAAGATTAAGGACTAAAATAAAGACTAAAGACACGCTGTTGCCAGCTTAAAGTTTTTCCACCTTCCTTCAATTCGTTTTTCAAAAATACCCTCCCCTAAAAAAATACTTTTCAAAACCAAAGCAGCATTGATAAATTACTTTATTTAAAAATCTAAAAGTAAGAAACACCCAAGTTAAACCAATTATTAGATACAAAATTAAAATGAAAACTTCCAAGTTGCATTGAATAATATTTTTAACACTCGTGTGCACATACCGAATAATGTTTCAACCGAACACTACACTTAAATGATATAATAAAAGTGATCACAATTTAGTATATTTTGCAACATTTGTGTTTTAATGATGTCACGCTGGCTTCAGTGATTCGCCGAACAATGGAACCAACTGACAAGATTTCACGGGAATATACGAGGTGAGATTGCGATCTTTTACTGTACTTTATTCATGAGGATTTTATTTTGGACATAGCCAAGACTTAAATGCTTTTCAATGGTACCCCGACAAGACGGGGCACCTTCCATCCTATCTAGTCCTGTCATAAAGGACTACCACAGGACTATCTTACAGTTACAAATGGCAAACCAAAATAAAACCACCCCTGTTATAAGGATTATCCAGAAAGAAATAATTCCAAAAGCAAATAATGCAAATCCAAACCCTAATACAGACAACAATACCTCCATCTATATTATGCATCAGTAACCAGTTGATTATGGTGAAGTACTCTGTGATTAGACAATAGAATAAAAACCCATGCATGGATAATCTTGTGTCATGTTTTATTTTATAATCACTGTCAGACAGTTTATGCATCTGATAAATAAGCAATTGTCATTTTGGTCCATTTTTGTGACAGATTTTTAAATTACAAAGAATAGTGGGATATGTAATTTTATGGTTCTGTTATTTTGATTCATTTCATGTGACAGATATCAGAATAAAAAGTGAACGTGTCTGCTGCAAAATATTTTTTGAGATGCGCACTTACGCGCTAGTGGTTTTTACGTTGTGGGAATGATTTTAGGGCTCCGTACATACGTGTGAGTGTTTTTTGGCGTGTGCGCGTACGCGCAATTGTTTTTTTGGGGTGTGCTCATATGCGTTATAGGTTTTTTAGAAATTTACAGGTTACACACATTGGGGCGCTCCACACGGGAGTATCAAATCTAGATGCATCTAGATGAATGTACATTTCCGAAGTGCAGATTGTGTTCACACGCGCGTCAATCTGACTTTACTATCGTTACGCGTATTGACGTTTGCTGAAGTCCAGTTTAATCTAGATGCATCTGGATGTGCGAAATACAGATTGATTTGCCCGTGTGGAGAGCCCCATTATGCGCTAGTGTTTTGGGGTGCGCGTGTACACGATAGTGTTTTATTGGGTGCGCGCGTACGCGTTAGTGATTATTTAGGTTGCGCAAGTGATATAAATGTTACGCACATATGTGCAAGTGTTTATGGGGGTTTGCGTGTACGCGAAAGTGTTTTATTGGGTGCGCGCGTACGCGTTAGTGGATTTTAGGTTGCGAAAGTGATATAAAAGTTACGCACATACGCGCAAGTGTTTTTTCAAGGTGTGCGTATACGCGCAAATGGTATATTGGGTTCGTTAGTTGTTTTATAGGTTGCGCAAGTGATTTAAAGGTTACGCACATACATACAAGTGTTTTTGGGTGTTGCGTGTACGCGCAAGTATTTTATTGGGTGCGCGCATACGCGTTAGTGTTTTTCTAGGTTGCGCAAGTGATTTAAAGACAATGCACATACGCACAAATGTTTTTGGGGTGCGCCTGTATGCGCCAGTGTTTTATTGGGTGCGCACGTACGCGTTACTGTTTTTTTAGGTTGTGCAAGTGATTTAAAGGCCATGCACGTACACACAAATGTTTTTTGGGGTGCGTGTGTACGCGTAAGTATTTTATTAGGTTCGCACGTACGCTTTACTAGTTTGTTAGGTTTCGCAACTGATGTAAAGGTTATGCACATACGCGCAAGTGTTTTGGGGTTGCATAAAAATGGTGTAAGTGGCACTGGTTTCTAGGTTGTACACAAATGAGCATAAATCAGCAGAATAAGCGGCTGTGTTCAGAGCGCTTCAGAGCTCCAGGTTTTTTTTAATACAACAACTAATGTCTCTACAACAACTTACATGTAAATAAATATTGCTGATCTTTAGTACTTTCTGTAACTTAGAGTAAATCATCATTGCCTTTGTAAACTGAGGAAAGGAGATTGTCT
>JXSR01S026016.1:25015-40428 GCA_000969725.1 Ophiothrix spiculata
AAGCTTTTGTTTAGCGCTACTAAACTTGTTAACAAGTTCTCAGAGCGCTGCTGCCTATTATTACGCTGCCGTCAGGTCACCGTCACAATCGTTTTGCTGCAACAAGGAGTCACCGGCCAAGCGCACAAGTAAGATGAACAATTTTACAAAATGGTGAAAAATGAGAAAAATTCTAAATGAAAAATGACTACAAAATGACGAAGTGTCACTTGCCCTTTACATTGTGCTCTGTTGTAACTTCCAAACATGTTGTAGACGTGACGTGATAAATACGAGTATAATAAATTTCATATAAAATATTAAACTGTCTCAGGATTGGTATAATTACCCGGTACAATAGCATATTTTAAGTCAACATGGTGGATACTAATGAATAATGTATCAGAGTGCTTGAATATATAAAATATGTATTTTACCTTGTAATTTTCTTTTCAGATATATCAAACCCTGGCAATAATGCAACATGACGAGAAAACATATCAATTAATAATAATATGTATAATTGTACATCGATACATCACTTTATATTTGAAAATTGACTTGTCTATTTTGTCAATATACTGCTTTATTCAAACACCATATGGATGATGTCTCATGATATTCAGTAATCATACAATATCATTTCACATAGCAACATATGGTGAGCACCATCTGGGTAACAACAGCATCAGCAGTGATTTACTGAAAGTCACATCCATCCTCGGTGGAGTTATGATCAATGGTTTTGTTGGATGCAGTTTTCTGTCTCACAGAGTAAAAAGCATTTTTGTGTTTGAGAGTACAATGTAAAAAAAGGATCTAATTGGATAGATTTCATAATCTTAGATAACAGGGGGAGAGTTACGGGAAAATGTGATTTTATGGAGAAAGGGGCGCTAATTAGTGTAAATATCACATACAATTTCATAATTTACGAGAAATTGTCCGCCCTTTTTTCTGTAATATTAACCGTTATTTTACGGCTTTCCCTGGAAAATGTGCTGCCAAGAACTGACCCCCTTTTCCATAAAATCACAGTTTTCCGTAACTTTCCCCATATATCCTAAAGTTATGAAGCCTGTCCAATTTCCTCCTTTTTTACAGTGTATATGTACGGTACTTTCTTTTACTTTGAAATTTCCAATCAATGCTCTTTCATTACTAGAGGAAATAAGTCGAATTCATAAAAGTAGAAATTGATAGTAAGCAAAATACATACAGAAAAAGCAATAGCTAGGGTAATTGGAGATTTTACTTCAGAAATTGCTTCAAAACATATTCACAACTCTCTGCTTTGCCCAACAAATTTTGCATGTCTGGATTCCACCCAGACCCAGCAACAGCAAATATCCGGGCGCATATGACAATTTTAAACATGTTTCATGATGACACATGTCGCATGTGTTTTAAAGCCTTCTATATAGCTATGGTAACCGTAGTATTAATTTAAGTGAATTACATTAATCATGTTAATGTAATATTCAGTAAGGAATTGCCTTTAAATGTTAATTTTGCACATGCTATTATTATGTAGAGAAAAGGCTTTTGTTATATGTTATATCCTTTTTTTTCTTCTCGCTTCATGTGCGGATATTTTATTTTATTTTTTTATTTTTATTTTTTTGCTTTTACTATATTTACAAGTGTGTAATAAAACAAAAATAAAAAAATGTTCTATATCATTCAATATAATAAGTTCAGAGTTCACACTACTTATTGTGCTCAATGTTCAATTATACATCTCGAAATATTATATGAACGTAAGTCGCTTGTAACTTTAAAAACTATGAAGTACTTGTTGGTTGAGCAGATTGAAAAGGACATCTTTAAAATCTTATTCAATTTCACCCACGCAGTTGTTTAAGGGAGAGACAGCGAATTATTTAAAACCGTCGGTTTTTACTATACTCACAAACCACATAAACTCTTTAATAATCTTGATTCTCAGTAAAAGAGAAATTCGCCGTAAGCATAACTTTCAGACTCAAATATCTGTGTTGTGCATGCTATCGAGCCATTTCATATTGGCAGAAAAATGTCTTTATGCTGCATGTATAATTAGGCCACAGTAATAATGAATCAACCTCCGTCATTTGCGATGAATTATAACACGACTTAGATGGAATATGTCACCAGCACATTAGTCAGCTGAAGGTATGTTGAATGACGATATCGTATGAAAGAAATATACATGCGATATACCATACAAATAAACTGAATACGTTACCTATGGTAGTTAAAAATAACTGTAAAGCGCAAATGAATTCTGTCAGCTGTATTAAGGTTTGTGAGATTCACTTTACGTAATGAAATCGAATAAAATCGATTGCAAAAGTTGTTGTGTTGAAATGTATCTGTAAGGCAATAGATTATGTCCACACAAAATTCTATGAAAAATAGAAAATGGTATTGATAACCGTCGCAGTCATGACATCGTACTTTGATCAATTTTGCCCATAGAAACTAAAGATATGCTCTGACTATGTCGAATAGAATATTTTACCTTCGGATAACTTTATTTTCAAACATGATCCCCTGCAACATTGCAACCATGAAAAACATATAAATTGATAATAACCTGTGTAAATGTACGTCGATACTTCACTTTATTCGAATGTGAACATTTCTGTTTTGTCGATATTGCGATGTTGCCTTACCTCAGTGACACATCATATGGCTAAATTCTCACGATACTCAGTAAACATACAATATCATTACCAATAGCAACATATGGTGGACATCATCTAAGTATATAGCAAAGCATCAGCGGTGATTTTGTGTCAGACACATCCATCCCCGTTGGAGTTATGATAAATGGTTTTGTTATGACAGGATGCACACTACTTGCTTCGCAAACTAAAAATGGATGTGCATTTCACAGTGTGTAACGATATTTTCCTTTTTAAAAATACCTTGAAATTTTTATGCAAATTTTTTTAGACGATTGGTATTTTTGTAGCTATTGGCACTCGCAATTTTCAAGCAAGGGAGTGTATTAAAGTCTAAATGGATGTTACATTGAAGTATCTACTGTGTTTTATACAACGCCCTAAAATAAAGATTAAAGACTAAAATAAAGACTAAAAACCTGCTGTTGCTAGCTTTTTCTACGTTCCTTCACTTCGTTTTTCAGAAATACACCCCTAAAAATACTTTTCAAGATCAAAGTAGCATTGATGAATTATAGTTTTAAATCTTAAATTAGGATTGATCCAAGTTAAACCTATTATTAGACACAAAATTAAAGTGAAAACTTCCAAATTGCATTGCATAATGTTTTTGAACACTCGCGTGAACATACTGAATAATGTTTCAACCGAACACTACTGCTATAAATGATATAATAAAAGTGATCGCAATTTAGTATATTTTGCAACATTTGTGTTTTCATGACGTCATGCTGGCTTCAGTGATTCGCCGAGCGGGACTTTGTTCTAGGTCGCTGCTTTATATTTCTACAAATTCTTTTTAATCTGTACGGCAAACTTGCAATGATCATCTAATATACTTTGCTTATTTTAAAGTCGTCAAGATAGCTATGGCAACAGTGGTTTTTAAGTTAATTACATTAAAATAATTAATTTAGTAAAATGCTCATTTATTAAGTTCCCTTTCATGTGTATAATATAGTTTCAATATTATTACTTTCACTGACCAAGCATATTTCATGTGTATGAATTTTGCAGACTTGAAATTGATTAATTAATGGAGACCAAAAAATGCATTTAATGGCTGTTTGTGATTATAAGGTATATATGTATTATAATTCTAGTACAGCTTTATGAAGCTATAAATAGGAGGTCACGTTTTGTTCAAGATTGTGATAAATTCCATGGAATCAACTGACACGATTTCACGGGAATAGACGAGGTGAGATTGCGATCTTTTAGTGCATTTTAGCCCCTGGGTGCAGTATGACCCGACCCTTATATCATTTGTGGATAGATTAACCCTTGCACATATCAACATGATAAACATCAGTATAATGTTTGATGGGCTCTATTTTCTTCGTTTTTTCTTTATTTAGATGTATAAGTAATATAGGCAATAATTCAATATTTTCTACCAAAGTTCTAAATATTAGAATTTGAAACGGATTTTGCATTGATGAAGCAGGAAAAATGGTAATTTTGACTTTTTAGGTTTGCATTAATAGAAATTGGTGATTTCAACAAGGGGTGATTTCAACATATCATGTCAGTTTCAACAGATGAATGCAGGGTTAAACATACTGTTGAATTGCCACAGAGTAGTTTTCCGGATCATAGCATACTGTAAATTGCCACAAAGTAGTTTCTGGATAATAGATTCACAATATATCAAGGCGTTTATATAAAACTATTTAGTGTTTCTTTAATGTAAAGTCGTACTATAATAATCAATGTGACCCTACATATCAATTACACCCGTGCGCCGTTGGAGTTAGAATCACAAACATAATTAGCCCAATTCATTTAGCCAGATAGATTTCATTAATGAAGTATACCTCATCTTATTGTACGTCATCTAAATTACACTGAGAGACAACGTGTGGTATTTCTTTATTCTTAAATATGTATGAAATAGCATAATCAGCGAGTATTGAGGATTATTAATTCGGGATACCTTTTATTTTATTGTAATCTTTCTGTTCTTTAATTCTTTGAAAAGGGGTCCCTTATAAAATTGTGACTTTTAAAATCCACGATTCAGCATACTTGCGCCGTTTCTCTGAATAGAATATGTTTACACCTATAATGTTATCGGTCGGAGATCGCAAGATCGCCACTTGCCTTTTTTTTTGGAAAATATAGAAATTTTGAACCAGGAAGAGTGGTTTTTTTTTTTTGATAACCCTTCTCAACAAATAAACCTTCATGTAATTTTCTTTTCAAATATATCAAACCTTGGCAATAATGCAACATGACGAGAACACATATCAATTAATAATAGCATGTATAAATGTACATCGATACATCATTTAATATTTGAAAATTGACTTGTCTGTTTTGTCGATATGGTCATGCTTTTTAATGTGGGCACCCATAAATGGTGGATTTGTTACATGGAGAGTGATTTATGCATCAATGTTTGTCATATCATTTCAACAATCAAATGAAATGTCATAATTTTGGTGTGATTTTAAAGATAATTTATTTGACTTTCAAGAAATCAAGAATAGAACCCAAAATGAAGTGATTAATTAATGACCCGTTAAAGCTACTTAGCCAGGGTGGAGTTGGGTGAGGTTGAGGTGGGTGAGGTTGAGGCATCATGACAATTGTGCATGAATTGTTCTGTCATATCTCCTTAAAAATCCATTGAAGTGTCACAAATCTTATATGATTTTAAAGGCTAGTTATTGTTTTGTAAAAAACAAGTTGGAATTAACACGAATAAAATTGATTATTAGCGATATTAACAAGTATAAGTCAATAAGCTAATTTAGCCAGACATAAAAACAGGCATAAATGTGGTTGGTGTGGATGAGATATGTACATTGTGCATCAAATGTTGTCACAAGTTCTTTTCAATAATCGTATGAAATGTCATAAATTTGGTATGATTTTGAAGATAATGTAATAGCCTATAAAATCAATTGAAAATATTAGCCAAATAAAGGTATTAATTAACTCTAATCAACGATTACCAGGAAGGAGTTAGGTATGGATGAAGTGAATGATATGAAACGCAAATGGGCCTCACCTCAAAAAGGATGACCATATACTGCTTTATTCAAACACCATATGAGAGATGTCTCTTGATATTCAGTAAACATATAATATCACTTCACATAGCAACATATGTGGAGCACCATCTGGGTAGCAACAGCATCAGCAGTGATTTACTGAAATACACATCCAGCCTCGGTGGAGTAATGATAAATGGTTTTGTTTGATGCAGACTTGTGTCTCACAGAGTTAAAAACAGTATTTGTGTTTGAGAGTACACTGTAAAAAAGGATCTAATTGGATAGATTTAAGGAGAGTTACGGGAAAATGTGATTTTATGGAGAAAGGGGCGCTAATAAGTGTAAATATCCTATACAATTACATAATTTACGAGAAATTGTCAGCCTTTTATTCTGTAATATTAACCGTTATTTTACGGCTTTCCCCGGAAAATGTGCTGCCAAGAAATGACTCCCTTTCTCTATAAAATCACAGTTTCCTGTAACCTTCCCCATGTAATCTCAGATTATGCAGTCTGTTCAATTTCATCTTTTTACAGTGCATATGTACGGTACTTTCTTTTACTTTGAAATGTCCGTTCAAATTATTATCAATGCTCTTTCATTACTGAAGGTAATAAGTCGAATTCATAAAAGTAGAAATTGATAGTAAGCAAAATACATACAGAAAAGCAATAGCTAGGGTAATCGGAGATTTTACTTCAGAAATTGCTTAAAAACATATTCACATATTCACAACTCTCTGCTTCGCCCAATAAATTGTGCATGTCTGGATTCCACCCAGGCCAGCAACAGCAAAAATCCGGGCGCGTATGACAATTTTATACATGTTTCATGATTACACATTAGACGCGCAACTTGTGTTTAAAAGCCTTCTAGAAAGCTATGGTAACCGTAGTATTAATTTAAACATTCACATTAATGTAATATTCAGTAGGGAATTTCCTTTCATGTGAAACACTATAATTATGATATGCTCATAGAAAAGGCTTATTTTTGTATATTTTGCATATACTATTATTATGTAAAGAAAAACATTTTGTAATATGTTATATCTTTTTCCTCTCGCTTCATGTGCGGATATGTTTTTTTGTTTTGTTTTGTTTGTTTGTTTGTTTGTTTGTTTGGGTTGTTTGTTTGTTGTTGTTTTTTGCTTTTACTATATTTACGTATATGTAATAATAAAATATTTTTTGAGAATGGTTCTATATCATTCAATATTATAAGTTCAGAGTTCAGACTACTTATTGAGTTCAATGTACGATTATACATCTCCAAATATTATATGGAAGTAAGTTGCTTGTAACTTAAAAAACTATGAAGTACTTGTTGGTTGAGCAGATTGAAAAGAACATCATTTATATCATATTCTATTTCACCCACGCAGTTGTTTAATAAAGAGGCAGCGAATTATTTAACAACGTCGTTTTCACTACTCACAAACCATATAAATACTTATAATCTTGATTCTCAGTAAGGTAAGGAGTAATTCGATGTAAGCATAACTTTCACACTTAAATATCTGTGTTGTGCATGCTATCGAGCCATTTCATATTGGCAGAAAAATGTCTTTATGCTGTATGTATAATTAGGCCGCAGTAATAATTAATCAACTCCATCATTTGGGATGAATTATATCACGACTTAATGGAATATGTCACCAGCACATTAGTCAAATGAACTGAATACGTTAACTGTGGTAGTTGAAAACAACGTAAAGTGCAAAGAGTCGCGTAAAATGAATTCTGTCAGCTGTAAAGGGTTCACATGGTTTGGAGAATCACATTACGTGATGTGATGAAATCAGATAAAATCGATTGCAAAAGATGTTGTGTTGAAATGTATCTATAATGCAATAGATCCTGTCCACACAAATATAAAAAAATGAAAGAAAATGGTATTGATAACCGTCGAGGTCATGATCTCGTACTTTGATCAATTTTGCCCGTAGAAACTAAAGGCATGTTCGGAATATGTCGAATAGTATATTTTACCTTCGGGTTACTTTATTTTCAAACATGATCCCCAGCAACACTGCAACCATGAAATACACATCAATTAGTAATAACCTGTATAAATGTACGTCGATACTTCACTTTATTCGAATGTGAACTTTTGTGTTTTGTCGATATTGCGATGTTGCCTTACCTCAGTGACACATCATATGGCTAAATTCCCACGATATTCAGTAAACATACAATATCATTACCAATAGCAACATATGGTGAACATCATCTACGTAGCAACAGCATCAGCGGTGATTTAGTGTCAGACACATCCATCCCCGTTGGAGTTATGATAAATGGTTTTGTTATGAGAGGATGCACACTTCTGCTTCGCAAACTAAAAATGGATATGTATATCACAGTGTGTAACGGCACTTTCCTTTTAATACTTTGATATTATTTTCTATGCAAAAATTTGTAGACGATCGGTATTTTTGTAACTATTGGAACTCGCAATTTTCAAGCAAGGGAGCATATGAAAGTCTAAATGGATGTTAAATTGAAGTATCTACTGTGTTTTAGACAACGCCCTAACATAAATACTAAATACCTGCTGTTGCCAGCTTAAGTTTTTTCTACGTTCTTTCACTTCGTTTTTCAATAATAATCCCCTTAAAAATACTTTTCAAAATCAAAGTAGCATTGATAAATTATAGTTTTAAATCTAATATTAAGAAAGACCCGTGTTAAACCTATTATTAAATACTAAATTAAAATGAAAACTTCCAAATTGCATTGCATAATGTTTTTGAACATTCGTGTGAACATACCGAATAATGTTTCAATCGAACACTACACTTACATGATATAATAAAAGTGATCGAAATTTAGTATATTTTGCAACATTTGTGTTTTAATGACGTGGCTTATTCGCCAAACGGGACTTCTGTTCTAGGTCGTTGCTTTAATGTTTCCACAAATTCTTTTAATCTGTACGGCAAACTTGCAGTAATTATCTAATATACTTTGCATATTTTAAAGTCCTCAAGATAGCTATGGCAACAATGGTTTTTAAGTTTATTACATTAAAATGATTAATTTAGTAAAATACTCATTTATTAAGTTCCCTTTCGTGATTCAATATTATTACATTCACTGACCAAGCATATTTTATGTATAAATTTTGCGGACTTCAAAGTGGTTAATTAGTGGACACAAATAAATGCATTTAATGACCGTTTGTGATTATAAGGTATATATGCATAATTCTTACAGCTTTATGAAGCTATATATAGCAGGTCACGTATTGTTCAAGATTGTGATAAATTCCATGGAACCAACTGACATGATTTCACAGGAATAGACGAGGTGAGATTGCGATCTTTTAGTGCATTTTGGCTCCCGGGTGCAGTATGACCCGACCCTTATATCATTTGTGATATTAACACTTGCACATATCAACATGATAAGCATCAGTATAAAGTTTGACGAGATATTGTTTTTTTTTTTTTTTTTTTTTTTTTCTTTATTTAAATTTATAAGTTAGAAATAGGCAACAATTCAATATTTGCTACCAAAGTTCTAAATATTAGAATTTAAAAGGGATTTTACATTGATGAAGCATGAAAATGGTAATTTTGACTTTTTAGAGTTGCATTAATAGAGCAAAACAATTGTGATTTCAACATATCATGTCAGTTACACTAGATGAATGCAGTACCAGGGATAAACCTACTGTTGAATTGCCACAAAGTAGTTTCTGGATAATAGATTCATAACATATCAAGGCGTTTGTATAAACTATATAGTGTTTCCTTAATGTAAAGTCGTACTATAATATCAATGTGACCCTGCATATTAATTACACCCGTGCGCCGTTGGAGTTAGAATCACAAACAGAATTAGCCTAATTCACTTAGCCAGATAGATTTCATTAATGAAAGTATACCTCATCTTATTGTACGTCATCTAAATTACACTGAGAGAAAACGTGCGGTATTTCTTTATTCTAAAATATGTCTGAAATAGAATAATCAGCGCGTATTGAGGGTTACTAATGCGAGTTACCTTTTCTATTATTGTCATCCTTTGGTTCTTTAATTCTTTGAAAACGGGTCCTTAATAAAATTATGACCTTTAAAATCAACGATTCAGCATACTTGCGCCGTTCCTGTGAATAGAACATTTTTACACCTAGTATGTTATCGGTGGGCGATCGCTATATCGTCACTTGGCTTTTATTTTGGAAAATATAGAAACGTTGAATCAGGAAGAGTGATAACCCTCCTCAAAAATAAACCTTTAAACACATTTGATCCCAAAAAAAGCATTATTTTACTAACATCTCTGATATCTGATATATGCATCAACTTCAAAGACAAATCCATATTTTTTTTCTCCTAAACAATACACTGTTGGGTTTTCACTAAATCGTTGATTTATTCATTTAAAGTCTTAAAGCAAAACACTCTAAGCATCTACGCATCCCAATCACTTGCTCGAAGACTCATTAAATATGCAAATTGCCTTGGTGTATGTCATTATTGATGACATGAATAACCACATCGATATACATGTAATGACTATCGGCCAAACAATCATACGTACCAGAAGATTACAGTAGGCTAAAGGCTCTGTCACACATCACCGTACCGTGTGAATAACGTACTAATAACGTACACTGTTTGGTAATCGATATACATGTATTTCAATGACCAAACCAGTGTACGTTATTAGTTCGTTATTCGTACGTTTCGTGATGTGTGACAGAGCCTTTATAGACGAAATTGTGTTTTATTTGTCACAAGAAAAGATTTCTTTTTGTTTTGCATATGTTGTTGTTGTTATGAATTCGTCGTAAAATATTTTTGTTGGGTGATAGCAATATCGGGACTTTATTTTTATTTTGTTAAAGATAGAAATGTTAAACCAGAAAGAGTGTTTTATTTGTGTTAACCCCTCTAAACAAATTTACCTTTAAACACATTTGAACGTAATGAAACCTTATTTTACTTACACTTTTGATATATGCAGACACAAGCAGCAATTCCAAAGACAAATTTATGTTTTATTTTTTTCCTAAACGATCCACTGTTTAGTAACGTGGTTCTAATCAAAAATATTTAAATTATAAATTTACAGATATATTTGATTCCTTCCTTGTTTGTGAGGTTTTACCTTAACAATAGGCCGAATTCATAAACACTAGCAATTGCTCGTAAGCAAAATATGTTAAGAAAAAAGCAATAGCTAGACTAGAAAAAGATATTTAAAACAGTGAGAACAGCACCAACTGACCAGCAAGGGAACTTTGGATGGATCACAATAGATTCAGAAGATAAGTAAAATCAATGGGAAATAGGTTAAAAATAATTTATTAACTAATTTAACATCCAAAGGGGTATATACAATACTAAAAAACATTAAGACCGACGTTTCGAACAGATAAAACTGTTCTTTAACAAGGAAGATAAAAACACAAGACAACCTAATACAACAACAGTAGGAAAGCAAAAAAAAAAAAATACAGATTCAGCAATTGCTTAAAACATATTCAAAACCTTTTGCTGGGACTAGTACCTTTTTCTTGTCTGGAACTAACAATAGGCCGAATTCATAAAAATAGCAATTTCTCGTAAGCAAAATATGTTAAGAAAAAAACAATAGCTAGACTAGAAAAAGATAAAGCTTCAGCAATTGCTTAAAAACATATTCAAAAACCCTTTGCTGTGACTAATTACTTTTTCTTGTCTGGAAGTAACCAAGACAAGCAAAAGCTACATGTACTAATGGCCGGAGCTAGCGTTTGCTAACATGAAATTATAAAATGCCTTTTCTACCGTGTGGTAGTTTCCAGGCACAAACGTTACAGCAAGTCACTCTACATTTTCTGTATTACATTGCTGCAGTTTTTATCAAATAGCGTAATTTGAATAATATATGTGGCCGTCCATCCTAAACGAGCCGTAAGTGCAGCAAACTTAATTTTTGTGCTACTGGTGAAAATACATGTCAAGGTCGTCATTTGCCGATTTTTTTTTTAAGATTCACAATCCTTGTTCTCACTTCAAAATTTCACCAAATTTTAATATTAAGAAAATTAAATGTATCTGTCTATTTTGAGGACAATTAACAGAAAATATAGGGCTTACTGATCTTTGAACGCGTTTATCTCAGTTATACATTTTATTCCCTGACAACCTTTGACGGACTATAACTCGACTTCTGGAAATCGGGTGAAGTTCATTGAGGTGTCATTGTAATCCTTGTGACATGGTCTTTGCAAATATTTTAGTTAAAATGACAAAAGCCTTCATTTACAGCTATTTTGGGATGGACGGTCACATATAATAACGTAGCTCTAGTATACTTCAGTGTGTTTTCGTACACAGTATTAATATAGCGGGAAAAATATATCGCACTGATTGTTTTCTCCAAGTAACCACAGCACTGAAATAATACTATATTCTCCATACTATTTTATGTCTGAAAAGATTTAAAAGAAGTCAAAGGGAATGGTCAAACTTATCTCAGACAAGATTTATTATCATCTTCTAGGATTGGGGGATTGTTTTAGAATGAGAGACTTATGTGGTGATTTACGTAGTACAATGCTGTAAAAAAATTTTGAGATTGGATACTTTTTGTAGAATTATATTATTAATCATGGTTTATTTTTCGCCATGAAACGTGTCAGGAATGTTTTTTGACTATTCTGAGATTTGTTCAAGAAAGAAACAGCTAATGTACAGACTAGTGTCCGGCTGATATGTATGTTAATAAGTATAATTGATGTAACACCTTTCTACAAAAGAGCCTGCTTATCCCTACCCCTGACCTGATGTGTTCTTGTTTTCTCTTATATCTGCAGAGGAGGCATTAATTTAGATTAATGTATACACAGTAGGTTTGTACAGCTGGGTATCTTGTGTCAACCCAAGCTAAATGTCATTAGGAGGGTTCATGATAACGCCTTAGCGTTTGGAATGATTTGTATCTATATAGTATTTTCATATCATTTATTGGAACTTAATTCAATATAATGTTGTGGTCATGTGTCAATTGAATATGTATGATGTTGGTGTATAACGTGTTCATAAAGTTATAACATGAATGTCATTGTATAGTGTATTCATACACCGTTTAATTTAACATAGCATAATTATCAAAAATCATTTCTAATTTGGTTGACACGCATTTCTAAAAAACATGTGATAGCTTTAAGTCTTCTGGCAAGCATTGTTTTATGAAATAAGGCCATGTTATAAAGCTTTATACATTACTTATAGTCGAAAGAGATAATAATATATAGAACACTATATAATTTTTTACTTACGTCATACTATGTATATGAAGCTATCTGTGAAATCTAATATAACAACGTGTGATAATACATGTATTTGCTGAAACCATCAAGTATCATGTTACATGAATTGCTAATAGATATACACATAGAAAATAATTGTCCCTCAGATGACACTCAAGAGAGTCTGGCATATTTTACTCTAGTACTCCGACTAGCATGAAGCATGCCAGACCGTCTTGAGTGTCTTCTGAGAAACAATTTTGTATGTGTGTGTATTTGTATCGAGAAAATATGTTTAACCATATCTATTTAAAATCAGTATTTTCTATATCGTATATTACATGTGTTGTTTTTTAAATTATAAAATTGAATTAATTTATATCATTGTAAAAATGACAAATGTATGATCAAAAGTGAAATTTTAAGTATGATGGAAACAAATTTGTCTTGTATAAAAAGATCATAAATACATAAAATTACAAAAATAACATGAATATCATGATATATATAATAAAAAGTTCACTTGAAACCATACAAATAATAAAGTGCTCAACCAAATAAATGGCCCTTACGAAACAGATCTGTCAAACATTGAATAGCAGGATGTTTTAAGCCTATATAACGTTATTGTATTATGATATATTCATGATATATATAATTTAGTAGTATATTAATAGCACACCAAAAATATCTAATTTCTTGTCACATTTCCAAGAAACATTTAGTAGCTTTCGTCTCTGACAAGCATTGTATTACTAAGTATGGTCATGCTATAGCAAAATGCACTATATGAAGCCAAAAGAGATAATGATAAACATCTATATAGTTTTCTAATTTCTTTTTACTTACGTCATCCACAGATACCTTTGTGAAATCTAATATAACAAAGAGTGATAGTATTTGCTGAATCTATCAAGTATCATCTTACTGGAACTGCCAGATTATATGTTTGCTCTCTGTTATCAAGAAAACCGTGTTTGCCTCTCTCTTTCAATATGAGACCGTTAACTCCACTAAAAATTATTTTCGTATTTTTACGGTTAAAGACATGTATTTTTGACGGTTAAATCCCGTACAACAAATTTAACGGTTGTAAAGTCATTTTTACGGAAATATCTCGTTCAGTATTTTTCGACTAATATTGTCGTGGGAATTGATTGAAAATCATAAATACAGTTCTTTTTTACTTTCATTCTTGCAAATCATCAAGATTCGTCAATATTTACGTGATCTCGGTTAATCTAATCCATTTGTTGATCGATAAGTATTTAAAATTCCCCATTCACTCACCACGAATCAGTGTGGTTCGATCGGTTAGCGAACTGTACAAGGTATCACGGGATCTGCTTATACACGATACGGAGTGTTCCAGGATCGAATCCCGCTCATGGTATATTAATGAAAGACTTTTTAATGGCCCTTACGAAACAGATATTTTACTGACTGTATTAAATTTAACGGATACCTGTAAAATTACGATAAAATGTTGGGCAATTGCCAAGTATTCGCAGGAAGTATTTTCAGTCTGTCAGAAAAATTTGTCTCCTCTTAAAATTGTAATTTGTAATTGGTTGATATAATTGTGATCATGTTAAAAACGATTTCGTTTAAATCATAACATTTCTATTCTCCATTTCAGATTTTAGCACACGTTTTCTTTTCGAAGAATGAAAATGTATGATGTTTGCAATTACATCCTCAATGACTCACTTTAATAATTAGATTCATGTAAATTGATGCGTATTTGTCACCTCAATTACAAATCATAGCATGACTTAAACAAAACGTGTGGGAAATGTTTACATCGTACGTCACCGAGCAAGAGTACGACCTATTATTCTTTAATTGATAGTAATTATTTCACCGAGAAATGTATTGCATCGCACGATGACGTATGCATGCTATCAACAACAATGCATTTTACACAAGTATTCGAAGATTGCCTATTTTTATCACAGAGGATGATTTTCATTTTCGTAAATAGATTCTTCAATTAATTGTACGTTATGCGTATGTTATGCCTTATACATTGATGTGTGTCTGCGTCCTAAACAAAGTCATTTGTTATATTCTGTATAAATTAAATACCAATAATATCATTTTCGTAAATAGATTCTTCAATTGGGCTATTCCAGAAATTAACTGTACACTCCCTAAAGAAGGCATTCATATTTTTTCTGAAAAAATATGGAATTCCAAGTTTGATATTTTCATGCCTTCTTTAGGGGTATGTGCCAGCTTAAGACAGAAAATTGGGAATTCCCGTGCCTTCTTTACCCATTTGATCAACAATTTTTGAATATTTTGGGAATATGCACAAAATTGGCAAAAATATTTCGGAATTCCCATGCCTTCTTTACAATCATGGAGGGAAAACGTTGGTTTATTTTGGGATTTCCCACTGAGAAATTCATGCAAAATATTTGGGAATCCCATGCCTTCTTTAGGGGGTGTACCATTTATTTCTGGAAAAGCCCATTAATTGTACGTTATGCGTATGTTATGCCTTATA
>JXSR01S026018.1:13726-36854 GCA_000969725.1 Ophiothrix spiculata
AGATCAGGTCATAGTTAGTGAGTTATAGATCAGGTCATAGTTAGTGAGTTATAGATCAGGTCATAGTTAGGGTAGGGTCATGGGTGAAGTTTTTAATGGGACCTAAAGCATATAAACCTTTTCCCAATTAGCAAACCAAAGTTTCAAACAAATATTATGCTTTTGCACATTTTTGTTCTGGCCAGTTACACTTACAGTAGCATAGCAGCAGATGAATGAATTGATAAAAGCAAAAACTGATTTCAATCAGAAATGATCATATTTCCTTTTACACAATGTTATAATTCAATGCTGGTTATTAACCTGGTCATTAACCTGTGTATTAGCACAAACCAATTCAATCCCTGCACTCATCGTTTACAATCTAAAGTCCCTTTACATTGTAACAGGTGTAATTCATGGTCCACAAAATATTCAAAGTTAAAGGATTTCAGATAAGGATAGAGTCAAGTTATAATTATGTTAGGGGTTATAATCAGTATTTAGGATTAGTTTCAGGGTCAATATTTTGATGGGGTCAATATTTTGATGGGATCTAATGTATATATTTTCACATTATGTTATCAATTTAGTACTACTCCTCTTCCTAAAACCAAAGCCAGCCACAAGCGGCATGCATAGTTATGTATAACAACCTAAACATAGATAAGAAAGAATGAGAGACATTCCCTGCACAAGGCTGATAGTAAGACTCATAATCAAACCAAATGACTCGTATCTATTTACAAGTCCAAAGATCTATCTAATCAGCAAGCAAGTGCATTGACCTATTGGCTTAATGAGTGAACAACCTGAATATTCTGCTTCCCATGCAGAATAATTCACTGCAATTAATGTGGTTTCAGACTAGCTGTCGTTACGGCACACGACGTTGCGGCACACAATAAAACATTTGCAATTTTGAGTTGTCGTACTGTTGCATGACATATTTGCATATTGCCGCAATGGTCTGTCGCAAGCAAAGTTGAATTTATTCCAACTCAAAATATCGTGTCGTTGCGACCATCACGACAGAGTAATTGGTATATCTGCTTGTCGTGCTTGCCGCAAACATTTTCTGAAGGTCGAGTTTGCGTACTTTAATTTTTTGCCTGTCGTATGATTGTGCGACAGCACGACAGGCTAGTCTGAAACCAGCTTAAAAAGAACCTTCTTGCCCTACTCTTGGCAACTTTATTTTTACCAATTGTTTACGTTTTGGTAAACATAACCCTGAATCTCTTTCTATACCTAATTTACTTCCAAATCTTAACCTCAACACTGCTGTAAAGAAAACAATATTGGTATTATGATTTTAGGGATGGATAAAAAGCTTCTAGAGGACTTTGAGACAGAAAGACTACAGGGAATTTTTGCTCATAATAACTGAATAACTATTTTTACTTATAAGAGTTTCTCTCAGGGTCTGAGTGATGTACAAAAGTAATTTGCAGAAGTTCAGGCAAATCAACAAAAATCTGTAAAAAATTATGTTTTGTTCCATTGAAATAATAGATACAATTTTGTTGAAATGAAAAGTAATGGTTAGCAAAATTTAGGACACTGTAAGCTTTCATAGTTTTGCAGGAAGCTTTAGAGTTACTGACCCAACTGGCTGGCTAGAACAAACAAATATCAGTGTCCAGCTCTGCAATCATGCATAACTATTCTGATTTGGCATTTTCTGCTGGCATTTTCTGCAATTTCAAGCATTTCAAAACAACATTTCATACAAATATTTTACTAAATGCTTCTGAGTAACTATTTTGTGGCAAATTTAATGTTAATTTGGTTCACAAACTATTGATTTGAAGCTCTTTTTTACTATCAATAATGCAATCAATTGAATCAATCAATCTATCAACCAACCAACCAACCAACCAATCAATCAAATTGATCAAATAATCAATCAATACATAAATCTGTTATGCATACAATTTGCTTACTCCTTTCCTAAACTACAATTTATCTGAATGCTTTCAACATAAAATGTAAAAAAGTATTTTAAAACATAAATAAATGCTAACTTAAATGTGCATTTTATTTTGCTTATTTGCTGATTGTAGCAGCAGAATGTTGCATCATTTTGTCTTACATGATTGGCAACCTGGACATTTTCCTCTGTGACACAAGGTTCTGGCATCACCTGGAATAATAAGTTGTTTTGTCAAATATTTTACATTTCTGAAGCTTCAGAATTTGTTTGGGGGTTAGGTTTGGTCATCACTTGCCTCTTGCTACACAAGAAAGGTTAGATTAATGGTAGACTTGTGCTGAATGTGATTATAAATCAATAAACCTTGCACACTTTGTCTAGGTACTCCTTCAATTCCTTACAATCAACATCTTTGCCTTAAACAGGCATGAGAATAAGATTAACAAGTTTTGTAGGAAACTGCTTAAACATGACACAAAATAGGCTTTTGCAGGAATTCTTGTTAATTTGGACAAATATTTTAAAGGAATTCCTGCAAAATCAGGAAGCTTTAATTCTCATGCCTGCTTAAACCTTACCCTAAAGCTTACTAAAGTTAAAATGGTTAAAAATTACCAAATTTGCTCCTAAATCAAAATTTTTCATAGACATGGGTTATATATGAGACCAAATTGCTACCCTGGCAGGGAATCCATGACGACTTGCTACCTAGTTTGGGACATGGGTTTGAATAAAGATAAAAACACACTCTTTCATAGGAGATAATGTTAGAAACTGAAAATCCCTCTAAGTATGAAAAGAGTTAAGGGCCACGATGGGAATAAGCTACATTCAGAGACATTCTTTGGGGTATCTTTGACTTCATACATTTCCTGTTGCATTATTGAGCACTGATTTCTGCCACAGTAGAGTACAAATGAAGTCACTGATTACTATGGGCACTCAGAGTATGAGAGGTACTGTCTCTTACAAAAATATAATACAGCATCAAAAATGTTGTTATAAAACTGCAACTTTTGTTCTCGGAAGACTTTCTACACAGACTTATACTAATTCTAAGTTAAAATTGCCCATATCCTTGATGAGTCAACTCTGTTTTTAATCACTGTAAACTAAAAGTTAACTTGTTGCCATGGAAATGTGTATCAGCTCATTGATTTGGAGAACATCAAACTGAGAAGAGATTGTGTTCCCATCATGCTTTGTAACCTATAGAATTGTTTGTACAGGAAAATATAGAAATACTTAGTGAGAAAACATACTCCTGTCCAAATGTAAGATGACAATATTAACTTTCATTATGGGTCATTTTATTATATGAATTCCTGTCAAAACAAATCAATAAGAAGCAATGCATGATGGGATGCACACGATATCTTCTGTTGTTATACAGTAGACACATTTTCATCCAATAAATAGTTCTCATACAAAACACAAGAATATCACATGATGAGGGCTTTGAAAAAGAGGAGGACAAGACAAATAAAGTGAACAGTTTCTGGAGATGAAATGTTTACAACACAAAAATATAAACAGGCTGTAAAAAAAGAGTTTCAATTGTAAGTGCCTTTGCCATGCTTTCAAAAACCGATGTTCTTAAGAATGGACCATGTATGTTGATCAGATTCCTACATGAAGGTAGCTGTCAACTCATTTGTTTACTTAAGCAGAAATGACATGTGCTTTCTAGTGATAAAGCATATCCATTGCTGAAATGTTGGAATTTGGGAAAGAGCCTTGATCATGACAGTCAATTGGCCAAGCAAATGATTTCAGTATGGCTAAAGAAGGAACTGGCAACACACCTTGCAAGTGAAAGTATGTGGATTGTATTTTTTAACAAAAAATGTGCTTTTTCAAGCTAGCACCAGCCAGGCTGAGTAAAATGGTTTTAGTGTGGCTCAAAAAGGAACTGACAATATGACTTGCAGGAGAAGTATTTTGTTGCTCAATTGTTGGAACTTTGGGAGGGAATATTGATAACACTGGTGATTACTTCATGTGTGTTCTGTGTACAAGAAGAGAGAGACATGCATATGCTACGAAGAAACGAGGTCGATTGCATGTGCTATGTTGATGAGTAACAAGATGATGTCTTAGGGATCTTAACCTGGGATTAAAGTTACTCAATTTACAAATTAGCCCAATAGTAAGAAAAGATACCATTGAAGTCTATGAGTAAATAACAGTTTCACCATTGGTTTACACTGGAAGAGAGATTTCAACCATGGCTAATTGTCACTGTCTGGTTCAGTCTGCATTAACGTTCCACGTACAGTGTTGGTGATAGTCGTAATTGTTAAACAAACATCCTGTTGTCAGTTGTTGATAATTTATACTCTTTAAACCTTGAAGTATGCAGTAAGCAGCTGATTCCTGCACATAAACCAATATGACCATATGGGGAAGTAAATTAGTCTATATTTTTAATCATAACTACATATTTAACACTAAGTGACCAAGGTATTTCCACCCATTGGAAAGAAAGAAAGAAAGAATTCTTTAGGCTGATAGCCAAGGATAACCTAAGAAAGCCTCTTATGAAGCTTATTTCCATTGGGGTCCTAGATCTTTCTTTTTAATATTCAGTTTTAGTACAGGAGGAAAACCGGAGAACCCGGAGAAAAACCTGCGGAAGCGAGCATGGACTGAAAACCAAATGCACATAAAGCGCCGGGCACGGGACTCGAACCCGGGACCTCATTGGTGCAAAGCGAGTGAAATACCGCTACACTAACCCGCTTCTCCCGCTTGGTGCCCAAGGGGGAGGGGTTCCTATAAAGTTTGACAATTATATGGAGCGGTGATGTAAAAAAAATTATTGTAGGGCCCCTAGGAACTCCCCTTGGTCATTTAAGTGTTAATCTTGCTAAATATTCAAATGAACTTATGTTCAATGCCTGTCAATGTGGTAGCAACTAAATTTGTCAAAAAAAAATACCAATACAGTGATTAAAGTGGTCTTAAACCAATCCTAATCATTCATTACTAGTCTCATATACAATACAGTCCACAAGGCATATGCTATGGATCCTGTAACAGAGTCTGATTGCTTGCTGCATACTTCGAGATTTGCAATGATTGCGACTAGCACTTGCACAATAGTGTAAATAAAACATGCCAGCATTGGTCAAAATTTGTAGATACTAGACTCAAACAATTAAAGTAGGCAATGAATTATCCATCAAATGGAGCAAACTGGATGCTGTAGATAAGCATCAGATAGAAGACTGCTGAAAGGAGTCCTATATCCTCACATCAACCTAGAGGTTAATCTTGAAAAAAGACAAGCAATGTATGATTATTACAAGCCACGCATGTCCAAGATGAGTGAAGGCAATCACTATACTACATAGAGGGGTATTAGCATGCACCAACACCATCCTGTCAAGCATCCAACCTTTGACCTTCATGATATGACCTATGACCTTTTAAGTAAAGACATATTTGACCTTTACAAATTGACAAGATATATTTCAGCAAAAATGAACAGCTAGTTACTAAATTATCACAAATCTGATTTATTCTTTAACAAAATAAAAAAGATTGTCCACCATTTTCTAATATTTCTGATTACATGCTTTTTATACTCCTGACTCTGTTCAATCTTTAACACTAAGGTCAATAAAGGTCATCTCATGAAAATCTTGACACAAAAACATAAAAGCCTACCCTTCATTCACCAAATCCACTTATGGGTCATGCTAGACTCGAGTTTCACCTCCAAGTTGCTACAGATTAGAGCATGTGCACAATGCCATATTAGGAAAAGAAATTTACATGTGCACATTGCCATATTAGGGAAGAATATTTACATATGCATACAAATCACATTCCCAAATAAGGAAAATCATTCAGACACACTACCTGGCTGTAAAGTTGGCTAAGTTATACACAAAGACTAAGATTATTGAAGATAATTAAAAGAATCTATCAAATACATCCTATTTTTGATTGTTGATATAAATAGCAAAAGATAAATTACAATACTTCAACCACTAGGATATCAAAGTTTGTTTTGTAGATTACAAATGACATTTGAAATTGAGGTTTTCAAAAAGAATCCCTTCTTAAAGTCCATAATGGAACTTTGCCAAATTTACAGCCCACCTATGGTAAAACATTCAAAACAGATCTTATCAATTCAAATGCAAACTCTCACATAACACAAAAAAAATATTGCACATGCATCTTAAATCTAAAAAATTAATATTGTTTCGAAGAGTTTTCATTGGTGTATGATATTTAGCTATCTTGAGGGAGGGAGCCTTAATTTAGGCTTCATGTGACTGCTGAGGATGTATGATTAGTCAATTCCCAACATTTGTAAAATATGTAGCAATACAGTTATTATATCGTGTTCTTGTACTTGGCCTGCCAAGTCGCTTTGAAGCTTTCAGTAACTGAACGATTGTGGTACAATCTGCCACACACAGGAATTTTATTGTTTACGTGTTTCCATCATATTTGATTTTGAGTAGCACCATACTCAAAACTAGACAACTCTAGAAGATCTATGCCTGGTTGACTCTGTCCAATTTAATTCCTGGGCTAATTTGTTTTAGGTGCTTTTCTTTGCATATGGCATAGCAAGTGGGTCCCCTGTCCCCCCTGTCCATTTATATGAACACCTCTGCTGGAGATTCCAATTTTGAGTAGAGGGGTTGTAAAGGTCCATGAAGGCACCACCTTGCAAGGGACCCCTTTAAAATCCCCTCAGGAGGCTCTTGATGGCCCCTGTCTGTTCAGCCCTCAGCAGGGTTCCTATGCGAATGCCCTCACTAGAGTCTATGATTTGACTAGTGGGATTGTGAACTGTCCTGTCATGGTCCCAATGTAACAGGCCCCATGGCTGTTTTCAAGTTACAACCTGAAAATGCCCTATCAAGGTGCCCTTGTGAATGCCCCCACTATGGACTTGGCAAACATCCCGAGTTTAAACCCTATCAAGCCCTATCTGGGTCCCCTATTTGAGCTCAACTGCTGAAGACTGCTATTTAAAGTGAATGATCCTGATGGCTTTGCCTTCTCTAGTCTGCTATTAGGGTCTCCCACCCCTTGCCTGAGCTCCATTTTTGTGTTACCAGCCTATGACGTCAAAAACAGATGCTTCCTTGTCCGGTCCTATCAGAGTGCACCTTGTGAATTCCCCAGGCTCTGCTTTTAAAATGTCCCAAGAATGTTTTTATTGACATCCTGTTCAGAAGTTATGGGCCAAAAAACTCTTTAGCATGTGTCTTCTCAAGAGTCTCATTATCACCATGCTAAAAGTTTAAACCTGCAGGCTTTTACAGTTTTTATGCTAAATTAGCAACATAAAACATCTCAAGAAGGAGATGAAGGAAAAATAAAGAAAATAGGGCAAAGACAATATCTTTGTATTGTTTCACTCAAGTGGTTCAAACCTGGCTAGATTAGTAGAACATTCTGAGAACTGAGAAATGGACCTACAATATGCACATCTTGCACATAAATAACCTTCATTCTGTTAATTCTATGCATGATGCAGACAAGCCATTTCTTACATTAATTTATGTTCACATGTAAGGCCAACGCATGCCTAGAGATGATAAGGACCAGATTTCCTAGAAACAAGACAGGGTGCAAAATGGAAAATTTCTGTTTAACCCAATAAATCAAGAAGAAATGAGCTGCAGAGATGACCACATAGTAGCATTGTTCAATCATTTGTCCTTGTTTATTTGGCTTTAAATAAACTCTTCCACAAATATCAATGTGATTGTTCATGGATCTTCCAGAAATTTTCATATCTATCTGAATAAGGGCTAAATGGTCATCAAAATTTTGTTTAAGATGGAGGGTTGGTGAATTCCAGATTCCTCTTTTGAAGGTCACAATACATTTCAAGATATGTGCTTCAAGCTTGTTATGTCGATTACAAAAAAATCATTTACGTACTTATTTAGTCGAAATAATGTTTTAATATTTTAACCCAAAATTGATGTTTGTCTATTCTTTATACATTCGGAAAATCCCAAATTGTAAAGGGCACATTAACAATATGACATCATTGTGACAGCATACAGAAAGGTTCTTATTTCAGTTCGGCGGAACTCACAATTCGGATACGTATCTTAATTTAGATACCCTGTATCAAAATTCTGATACCCGTATCTGAATTTGGATTAAAACAGCTGAAATGGGATATCAGCTGAAATGAATATTCAGCTTTGCTGTGCACCATAGCGGTATGTACAAAAGTCAATAATATTATCATCATTTGTCATCTAATTTTAATAAAGTTTTGGCCAAATTATTTTGCTTTCTGTGATCAGGACATGTTTCAAAGCTGTTCCGCTGGAATTGCATAGATGGAAATGACATTTTCATAGATACATTAATGGTAAATGCAAGAAAGATTTTCTACATGTACTTGCCAGCTTGCGCTATCAATTTGTTATCTGTGTAATGACCGGTGTATCAGAATTGGGATACCCCTCCATATCCTAATTCTGATAACGGGTATCAGAATTTTGATACGTGGGTATCCTGGATACATATCCAAATTGTGAGTTCCGCTGAACTGATTTTGGTATCAATGGAGAGGGTACAAAGCTATTGGTTGTAAATACTGTGATTTAGGGTGTTTCACTGCTTAAATGTCACAAAATTTAACCTGCCATTAAATAGACATGCAAAAATCCCAATGGAACTATCAGAGATATGTGAATTGGTTTTTAAAAACAAATCCTGGTTGCTGTAATCATTTCTTAAAAGAGGGTGAATACTATGCTCTAACTCAAAACCAATGGTATTAAATGATAGTCCTATTTAGACAAAATGGGAAGTTCCACAGCTTTCAAAAACAGACAGAAACAAACAAACAAACAAACAAACAAACAAACAAACAAACAAACAAACAAACAAACAAGAGTTTATTTGAATATGAATCCAGATTCTTGAAACGTACCTTTTCTTGCATGAGTTGTGATAAGTTAGCCACCATGCTCTTGTAATTGAGAACCAAGTCATCATGGTATTCATGCTGGTCTGATTTGATGAGTTTTGCATTTACTTCTAATGATTGGCCACACACTTGCACAAAATCCCTGTACATAAAAAAATATGAATTACTATAAGAATTGTATGTCTACTTTTTAAGTTTAGGGCAAGTCATCAAGATATTCTTGTGAGCAGGGTTTGATATGATTGCATTTACTTCTAAGGTTGCCTACACACTTAATTGAATAAAACCTTTGCACACTTGTGAAAATTCATTCAATCAATGCAGATGAGAACAAGTAAAGCAATAGATTTGTAAAAGTCTTTTAATTCATATCAAATGCTTTTGACGTACTAAATATCTAGTTGGGAGAGTGGAAGGAAATCAGTCTTAGTCAAAGTATGTGGCTTTCCTTCTGAGCCAGCAATTTGATTGGTCAATGGTTTTCCATTATGAGACAATAATAATACGATGCATTTAGTGTTGAACATAGTGAAGGAGCACGCATGATATGCGCTGAAAATCATGGGGTGATGCATATGTATTCAACAGGATATACTTGATTAGAAATACTGTAACTTTGCTGGGGTGTAAGTTTGTCAGTAATGGTGTTTATAGTTCTATCATATATTTGACAGCATTCATGGATTACGAACACAGATTTGTAACTGAAAATAACAAACAAGATACAATGTACTGTTTTTTCTGTCATAATGGATGGAAGTAGATAATTGTTTGTAATGGATACTAGCTATTTATGAACAGCTAGTTTGGTCATGTAATTGCTACTTACCTAAACAGTTGCTTGAGTTCCCAGACATGCTGTGACTTCCATTTGCTTTCACATTCAGGCCCCAGGAAGGCTGCAGCATAGGCTTGTGGGCCGGCATTCACCTGCACAAATCATACCATATAGTTATCATTATATACTGCATATATAGATTCCTGTCTTCTGATTAGTTAAAAGTAGGGGCTTAGAATTAGCTAGGCTCTGTAATTTTACCAGGCATGGGACATATTTTACTAGGCCTGGAGCATATTTTTACTAGGCCCGTTTAATATATGTTGCGCTGTGTAACTCAACCTTTACTCAGGCGGTTATAAGCATTTATGGTGAAACACACATTAAGCTAGTGATGCACAACATGGTGGAGTGAGCATTGAAAGGAAAAATATATATTGTAAATTGATCATCATCAGGCATTTTAAGTGCTAAAATGGTTCTTTTAACCAACCAGATGATAAAAATCTATATATTTGAACATTCGGTATATTAAACGAATATTGACTGCTTCAAGTATGGTTAAAATTATTTTCCCTAAATGATCTTAAAACCATGAATATGCCATCAACTTTGCTTTGGGCATTCTCATGGTTTTGAGATCACCTTTGGGAAATAATTTTTACCATACTCAGAACAAAAAGTAGGTTTTATTTCAAATAATTGCTGTTATGTATCTTTGGAATCAGATGACAAATAGTGATAGGGTTGAGGTAAAAATGAAGCATATTTAGCACACAATCAGGTTATAAGAAAAAATCAAATTGAAAATTCTTGAAATGTGACTTACTTCCGCTGATCGTATCATGATTTTAGCCAGCTACAAGGCACCAAGTAGAAAAAATTGTTAAGTTGATGTCTAGTAGATGGCTACATTTTGTGGTGACTATATTGTCACAACAGTAGTCATCACCATATTGAATATTTAACACAATGACTACAGAAGGAGGAATTTAGTGGTGTATCTGGATTGTCCACTATCAAATACCTCTTTATCTCATTAACCTTTGCCAAAGGTCAGGGAATTCATGTACTCACCGTGACACTGACGCTGCCTTGTAGCAGCAGTTGTAATCTCTTCATATCTGGTTTGTCCACCATCAATACCTCCTTCATTTTGTTGACATTGGCCTTGAGGTCAGGGTTCAAAGGTCAAGGAATTCATATACTCACCGTGACACTGACACTGCCTTGTAGCAGCAGTTGTAATCTCTTCATATCTGGTTTATCCACCATCAATACCTCCTTCATCTTGTTGACATTGGCCTCAAGGTCAAGGTTCAAAGGTCAAGGAATTCATATACTCACCGTGACACTGACACTGCCTTGTAACAGCAGTTGTAATCTCTTCATATCTGGTTTGTCTACCATCAATACCTCCTTCATCTTGTTGACATTAGCCTTGAGTTCATCGATGGCTACTTGGATGGGATTCAGCTCCTGCTGTTGAACATATACTACTTGGATGCGCTTTTTGACATATGGGAAAGCTTGAGCAGCTAAAAGTAAAAAAAAAAAAAAAAAAACAAAGCTGGTTTAGGTCTTGATCTTAACCTATGTGACCTTTTTAACTTACATGATGACCAAATAAAGACTAATTGACCCATGTCTCGTTAATTCTCTACTAAAAGCAAATTGTGACTGATTAGGATGGCTTCTGGGATATACTACAGAGATTTAAACAAATAAAATAAAGTAACACTGTTTGGAAATATATCACAATTAACTTCACATAAAGCCATCTAGTCTTGACAGCTCAATAGGCAGAGTGTCCAATTAAAAAAAACCGGGAAGTCCCGGACTCCAGGTTCAAATCCCGGTCAAGACTTGGGTTCTTCTTAATTCTTGGCCACATGAGGGAAAGAACAAAAGATTTGTCACGTTTCATCTTGTGAACTTTAGCAATAACTTATCATATAGAGGGTTTGCACGACGCGATACGCACAATACACGCAGACCGTTTCGACGCCATCTTGGTGGAGCGCGGAATAGTTTGTGATGTAAACGAGACATCAAAATCGGCTGTAACTCGTGATTGACTTCAAATCATGACTGGAAAATTAAACCAAGTAATTGTAATGTATATTCTTGTCATTATTAGTCGTGATCTGTTGTCTTGATACTGTGAAAAGATTGTCATGTCGGGACTTTTTGTTTGCCGGCCCATGAAAATGGTGTTGTGAGTATGATATGACGTCACGTGCAAACCCTCTATTGACTTCTCATAAAGGATTTTTAAAAACTTACTAGTAACAATAGTCTTCCTCTTCCACTGCTCTTCCACTTTCTCTGATCTTGATTTGCCACTTTGTGTGTAAGGCGTCTCGTACACAAATCGCCTGATGTTATTGCTTCTCTCATACGATGTCTTCCTGGATTCTAATTCTTTGTCATCAAAGTAAGGCTTGACGTATGTGATTTGGATATGAGCTAGGGATGAGTCGAGATCCTCTGCATTGACCTGCGAGGGAGAAATGGTGAAATAAATAAAAGTATGGCTTGATGGATTCGATTTGGATGAGAGCAAGAAAAGGAGTTGATTGGAACATTTATGATCAAGCCTCCCACTAGAAAGATGAAAGCACGAAATTTTAAGTCATGAGCAGAAACTGGTTTGACTTACATAATTCTATAAATAATATAACCATCAGGTTAAAAAGGAGCCAGGTTAGTTACTTTCTGTACAAGCAGAATCATATGCTAGGTTCGTGAAGAGTAGGGTATTATACCCATAGCTGTCCCTTTTTTGTCCCGGTGTTGTGTAGATACTCACAATCTAACTACGGACATAAAGTGCGCCTTTGAGCAGCCATTATGGAGGATGTGATCAGATTGTGATATCTGTATAGACAGCCGTGCTGTGATCTAGATGAAATGGCACATTAAATAAGCCTGATGTATGTATGTATGTAATGGAGTGGTCAGAATGCCCATCTCTCTTTCAAACACTTGGGCCAGACTCAAACATTTTGTTATACTTGTTATTTTCACCATACCTTCATGGGACATGGGTGGCCTAGCGGATAAGTCCTCAACTGTTAATCACTGGGTATTGAGATTTGCGGGTTCGAACCGGTGGGGGCGTGTGTAGTGTACTTGATCAAGATATTTACCCTAATGTGCTCCACTCCACTCCTTTCTTTAATCCTGGGATGGTAACAGACTCGCGGGGAAGGAAATGTGGTGAACCCCTCACCGCAAATATATAATTTGTGGAGTCTGGCTCAAACGCTTCATAAGAGAGATGGGCACTCCGACCTGTGAAATACAGGCCGTCCCCTTTACTTTTTTTACCTTCTCCCCTCAGAGTCTGTTACCCTCCTAGCATTAAAGGATGCCAGTATCCATTCAAAAAACGTGGTTGAGACAAGCACATGAGAGAAAGTGCACAACACATGCTGCTCACTGGATTCAAACCCATAACTCTCAACGCATATGTGTTTAAGGGTCAGGCACGTCTCACTGCCCCTACCTTTTTTGAATCTCTTATAAGCTTGATGACATCAGCACCATATTTCTCTTCGTATAACTTTTGCAGCCTATGACAGACGTCTGATAATGGCGTAGCTTTGGATTCTTTGTAGATGTACTCTTTACCATCATCTTCTTCAAAATGCTGAGAAGAAAAAAAAAATTGGATGAGTTAAAAATAAAGTAAACAGAAAATATTTTAAAAGAAAATATATTAAATACCTATAACATTGAAAAGTAGAAGATGACCTCTGTGGTAAATAGAGCCCTTGCCTAATGTAGAATTTAGAAAGAAAAAAAACAAATTTAATAATTATCAAAAACATTTTGGAAAAAAATTGTAATTTTTGTTGAAGAAGTATGGTTATTATCTTTGATCAAGATTAAAATGAAAATTATCACCTCAGGAGTCGCCATTGTTGTTAAGTTACCCCGTAAAGGGCAATATTGTTGTTAAAGGTGTAGGTTCCTATCTTAGCATGTTTGTAATTTAGTTTTAATTGATTGACCTTGACCTCTGAAATGCATATTGTGAAATTTTAACCTCCGTTTGCTTCTTGTTTTCTCTTGAGAGGCAAAAGAAAATACGCAACTCTGGGGATGAGGCTGTTATGAAAATACAAAAGAAATAGAAAATGGGTATACCAATAATTTTACATTTTATGCTATATCTCCAAAAGTATAAAGAATTTGGAGGTGAAATTTTGGATTTTGAATCAGAAAAATATGGGCTTTGATATGGTATCAAAAAATATACTACTTCCGGTTGAGCCCAAGGGGGTGAGAATATGATCGGAACCTACACAGGCTACTTATTCACATTCCAAATATTTGCAAATAGCAAATTAAAAATAAGATTTCCCTAACACATTGGCAACAATCTAATTTATTCATAAGACTTCCCCAAGACCTGTCACTTGGGCCACATCAGTGTACATGCAATTATTATTTTGAATTTGACAAATACTTACACTGCCAAAGAAAGCGACTCTGAAGTATTCTCCTAGTAACCGCCTGCCTGAGTGTTGGACATTCATAACAGTTTCATACGCTACGCCAAGCTTTCTGAAGGCTATTGCTAATTTCTGCACAAAATATGTAATGACATAGAAGCCAATTTACCATGGTGAAATTACAAATAAAATAACAACCTACCAAACCAATACATATACAACAACACTGGTGTTTAGCATAACATCTGAGCTAACTCACTTTGCCTGTGAGTAGCATGCCAATGAGGAGAATAATTCTGAACTAAATCTTAACAAATAATTACAATGCTTCAATAACGTACCCTTCATATTGCAAGAAAATATTTAAAACCATAGATTAAAGAAAGTACAGATAGGAAACAGTGCATCCTAAAATTCCCGGGAGTTAGGGGACTGCGCCACGCGCACTACTTTTAACTTGACTACAATGCAATACGCATCTTACATTTTTCCACACAAGGAACAGCACTTGATTGACTCGATAGCCACATTCTCAGTCAAATTACCATTCTGTTGCCAGAGTACGCTTTAAACACTTGACCCATGATATGAAAAAACAAATAATCTGACTGGTTTTTTTTTAATTAAGACCATCAACATATAAAACTTATTTGAATATTTCTAGCTCCTTCATAGAATACTTCAATGAATTCCATTTTAATTTCTAGAATCATGAAACAACCATCCACCCTTCAACACAGATTTAATGATAAATGGTAATAATAATAATAATAATAATATTTATTCAAATCACTTGCAATTTACAAACATGTGAAAAATATTCATTGTCATACACAAGAATTACAAAACAAATTTCAATTTTACAGAAATATTTCTATTATAACAAGATAAAATACATGAACAAAATGCAAGTAATTTAGGAGAAATGAATGGGTTTACAAAAACCCAAAACACGCAAGTGCTCATTTATCCCGTACATTAAATAAAAGGACATACATGAATAATAAGGACATTAAATTTATGCAAAATCAAACAGCAGCAAATGAATCCAATAGGGGAATGTGAATCAAATCAGCAGTACAATTTAATGAAAAACGACCTAAACTCTTGGCAGTCCTTAACATTAGAAGGAATTCCATTCCATAGTCTTGGAAGTGACACAAAAAGAGAATTGAAAAAAGAAGAACTTCTGGCTGTTACATGCAACAACCTAGAGTTGTTAATCTTACTGAAATGCACCATTTGATCAAAAGATGCTGGTAACAAACCATTCATTAATTTGAACCCAAACACAAGTCTATGGAATTTACAAGAATCCTCATATTTCATCAAACTGAGTTTGGTAAGCCTTTCTTCATAACTAGGCCTACATTCAACATCAATAGATCTCCTATAAAATACTACCCGAGTGATTTTCCTTTGAACCCTGTCCAACCTGTCAATGTGATTTCCCTGAAATGGAGCCCAAACACAAATACAGTAAATAAGATGGTTTAATTATAAATGTGTTGACTTCCTCATCAATATACCAAACATTACTTGATGGATAGTTCACACTTATATAACTTACATGGAAATTTCTGGCTCGCTCATAGAATGGTGTGATTAGCTTGTAGACTTCCCCCATAGTTTCATATCTCTCTGCTCTATGTAGGCCTTCAGCACATTGCTCTAATTGCTCTACAAGGGTGTCCTGAAAATACAAAGAGTCAAATGAATTCTCTGATAACAACAATGCAAATAAACACAACTGAATTGAAATGAACACCGCTAAATTGAACAAAATACCACTTGATAAAGTCAAAAAATTTCAGAGAAGTAGGGTCAGAGTCTTTTTTACTTGGAACAAGAATGAACTCATTACCAGTGCAACAACAACTCATAGGTGTACATTGATTGTTGATTGGCATATAAGAGGTCCTAATTTTCAAATCAGACAGAACCCCTCAATATCTGAAAAGGAGGCTGCAGTAGAGTTACAGCAACAATGTAAACATTAGCCATAAAAGTTCTGATTTGGAACTCCTTGTAGGTTTGCTGGACAACACATGGCCATGTTACTCCCAATCATAACATTCAAGTTGTCCGACCAGATGCAAAGCACCCTGTTTCCCTAATGGCAGCCACTTCCTACTCTTCCCATATCACCTTGTTATATTTTCTTTAAGGCATATTACACCCAATCTCCCCTGATCACCCTCTCCAGCTTTTAGGTTTCTTACCTCATTGTACTGTACATCTTGCATTCCAGTGTCATCTTTCATCCCTTTCTCTTCTGGTTCGATATTAGGACCTATATGCTTGAAGGCAGAGCACCCTTGGGGATAGGTTCCTTTATTCCGCCTCAAATATTCTGCTATTAAGGCAGCTATATGGATTGAGCAATGAGCAGCCTGAGAAGAGATCAACATGAAAAGTCAAGAACTACTCAATAAAATGGCAGCATAATGATAGATAGGATGTATTCTGGGAATTGTAGGATTTTAATATTTAGGTTGCCACCATAGAATTCTAAATGTAATTTTGCCATTTTAATGGCAGCGGTGGGATTTTTTACATTTTTTGATGTATTGTTGGCATTAAAAAAAAAATAACTGGGATAAAAATCAAAAAATTGAGAAAACCCTTCCCAGACATTTGTCTCTTGATTCCATAAAAGCAAAAAGTTCAAAATTTCATGAATGCAAATTTAAGTTACGCTTTGGGGGCAAAAATACAGTTTTTGGCATTTAAAACTAATTTGTTTTATACTAACAATTTTGATCAAAAACTGACATCACCATCATGTTCAGGGTAATATCCGCTTCTAAAAATGTATACTTTTATATGGTTTATTCAGTTAGTTTGAGAGTTAGAGTATAAAAACTGTTTATGCCATTTGAAGGTCTACCCCAGCCTTAAATTTGGTTTACACACAGCACAGCCAAAGATGTTTTGTTTCACGATCAGGAAAATTTCCATTTACTCACATATTGGATGCAAATAATGTCAAAATCTTTGCGGAATATAAACTACATACAATGTTAATCTTAATGAAAAATTTTCAAAACCAAATTTGCTTTACCTCTGAATAATTGCCATGTCTAATATGTATCTTAGCCATACTGTCCAGCCACGTCCGCCTCAGCTCCGGCGTGCTTGCGTAGGACTTGGCTAAACTGTACTGTAGGTCCACCAGCATCTCGGGATCATTCTCGTGCTCTCTCATCTGGGCCGTAGCCATTAGTACTGTGCGGATCTTTTTTGTTAGATCTTTGACTTGAGATGGAAATGAGGTATGCTGAGAAAAGAAAACACATTGAAAGAGTTTAATTAAAACAAAGCTTTTAGCGATTTGGTTCCTACAATCTCAGATTTGTTAACGTTCAAGTTACTGGCATTTTTAAATTGATATGCGGTATGTAGAGAACAGGTACTACATATTATTTTTTTAATGTTCAATGTACTCTACATGTATGTTTGCAAGACTTTAGATACAATGAGAGTATTTAATTTTCACATAATAATACAAATGACTGAAAGATCTGTAAGTCCAAGAATCCATGATGTCAAAGACTACTTATTCAACATAAAGAAGAAGAAAACATGTTTATTTCAAAAGAGGTGTATTGATCCCCTAGCAGTAATATAAACATGACTGATCTTACTCAGTTACATCAATCCTAGTCAATTATATCAATCTTAATCAATTACATCACAGAAATAGACCATCCTCCAGATCCGATGCATTTATGCATAGAAATGAAAATAATTTGTTAACTTACCTGCATACTTCTATCGCTATTAGCATAGTTGTTGACTAAGGCTAGAGATTCTTGGAAACGGGAACTATTGGCTTCTCCTATAAGCTTAGATACTGAGATGATGACCTGAAGAGAAAAATTTAAAGAGATTTGAACATGAACAATTCGCTTCTCCTATAATAGATACAGAGATGGTGACCTAAATAGAAAATTATAAAGAGATGAGATTATAGAGATTGATTAACATTTTTTTGACTTAATATAATGTCTGGGCTAGATTACGAAATTCAAAAAATATGCTGCACTGTGGTAACTGAAAATGGAGTGTAGATTCCACTTTTTACTGTGGTTGTACTTCATTTCATTAATCTACAAATAATAGATTGGATAAGTAAATTTGGTGTAATATGCATAAGTCAAAGGTGACTACCATGATTCTGAATAGTATTATATTCGATGAAACACAACTCCCCTTTAACCCCCCAAATTTCTGCTTCTTTATTTCCATTATTACCAACAAAATCAACAATTTTCCACTTCTCTTACTCCTTTATCAGTCTATCCTCCCAACCATTACCTTGCCTGTCTATGAACTTCTGTTTTCGTTCCACTTACACACACAACCATCCACATTTACTAAAATCTTGAATCAAGACTATCTAGTGTATGTGGCTGTTATCTATTTACCTGTAGATGGACTCTGATAAAGTCTTTCCTCTTAGTGAACTCAAAGTTATTTCTCATAAGTAGATAGAGTAGAGCACACGCTTCACTCCTGGTACTGGCAAGACGTGAGTTTAGGCATTTCAACATCTGGTGGTAAAATCATTAAATATTTTTGTTATCATTTATGCTAAAAATCACATTTTAAAGTCATAATACAATATATTTTTTAAAAATACAAATTTGATTTAACTATTTCCAAGCATTTCAGTGAAATTTCTACTTCCACTCAAATGATTAAGTCACTTTGTCGTGAATAACTTTTATTTCTCTCTTGCAATTCACATTGCATCGTGTAGTGCTGCAGTAGAGCCTTAACTGTGTAAATGCTGGAATGGGTTGCCACTAGGAAACATAATATTCATTTAAATTGTTGTTAAATTATGTTGCTGTAACATTACAACAGACTTCAAAACAACAATTAAGTAATGATGTGCTCCAAACTTTAAAACTAGCATTATGTGATAATTCTCTGTTATTTAAAACATGGAAACATTTTTTGTCTCAAGCTGAATTTATACTCGAAATGCCTCTGTTTTGATTGGATGTGTTTCCAAACATTCTTAATACAAACAACCATCACAATTAAATTCACACACCAAATGCAAACAGATTGCAGCAACAGATGGCATTTAAAGGCATTTCCTCAACCTGGTTACATTTTAATATTGATCTGTCGACAAGCTTAAAACATGAAAAAGTGTAAAAATCCATTTTGAGAAGATGAGTGAGTACTTACTGCAAGACATATATCTGCACATAGTGTGGCATTCCCTTTGAACAATGCCTCATGGAACTGAAAAAAAAACAAAAAAACAAAACTTTAAATTACTTATTATACGGTCAACAGCTTGAATACTTGGTGAAGAGTGTCACTTTAAAATACCTTTTATGACAAATCTACCATGGCACACTTCATATCCTAAGGGTAGATATAAAAGTACCATACGGTGGCTTGTCATTAGGTGGGTATGCTAAAAAGGTGGTGTTGTTACATTTTTTCATGGGTTCTCGAACTTAATTTGATGTAAATTCACTATTCCTTGGCCTATGGACTTGTTTAATGTCTCATTTGAAAGCTTACACTTTCTGCTATTTGTGGTATTAATTTGGTCTTCATGGGTTACATAATTTAAGAGAATCAATGGTTTGAACTTGACAGTACAAGGGTGGTGGTGCCTAAGGATGCGGTGCCTAAGGATGCGGTAGATAGCCAAATTGAGGAAATCACCATTTCGGAAGGTTTGACACTGCTGGAACATATACAAATAGATTCTGTGACCTTAAAATACATGTAAATAGTCACCAACATGGCAAAAATTTGGTATATAATTACAGTAATTGGCAAATTTATCATTTTAGACCCTCTTCAGACCCATCCACCCCCTCAAATCAGTTTTTTGGGCAATACCTTCTCATTTTTTGTCCGATTTTGACAAATTTGGTGTCAAAATGTTCAGGGGATTAACCTGCATCAAATAAAAGTTGGACAGAATGATTTGAAACATCACTATTTTTCTCCCCTTGTATAGCCCCCTCTAATTAATTGAAGGTCATTAACACCAAGACCCTAAGGGTTCTGTTTCAAATTTAATGCAAAGTGTTTAGAACATATCCTGAAAAAATGAACTGTTTACCATTAATCATTCCAATTTATGACTTGTTTTAGTAAAAACAAGAAATTTTGAGAAAAACGTGTTTCAAAATTACAGTTTGCATTGCCGTCTATGGAGTAATTAACCATTAATAAGACCATCTTGCCAAAACAAAAGGGATATTTGGCAAACAAAGTTACTTGAATTAAAAGAGATCAATTATATTAACATCATATCAAAAAGTTGATTTTTTAACCATTTTGACCATGTTACTCATTTTTGACCCACCTCATGAAATGCCACCATAAGCATGTTTCTGCAAATTAAAATTGATGTGAGAGGACTGTACTGAATGGGCATACACAAAATGACTAAATTTGCTAGTAAGACAGGATGATATTAAGAATTGATAGGGGACGAGTTTCATGAATGACGGGTCTCACATTGTTGTATATATACTGAGAGAAACAAAAGGCATGATAGGGGGGGGGGGCCTTTCATGGATGAGCGGGGTTTATCCTCTTTGTGTTATGTACACGGTTGCACATATAGTTGAAATAAAAATATTTTTACCACTTTTTTATGTAAAGGTCAATTTGTGATGAAAATATCTGGAAACTTATGTTGTTTTTGGTCAGATTTGATAGGTAATCTTGTTGGGTGTGAAATTGAACTCTGAATGAGATCAATTTTCGCATGTAATGGTAAGGGGGCAACAACAAAAATGGGTCAAAAACGTGATGTTTAGGTCTACATTGATTTGACCCCGCCTTTGACCCCATCACTTCTCTACTCAAGTTGAGTGGTCATATGGAATGTTTATCTGTAGTAGAGTGATAAGCAGGTGATTGAATGTCTTGGTCACGCTTGATTGCGCCAAGAGAATGCTTGGAAGTAAAGTACAAAACTTCCTTCAACACCCCTCAATTTACAAAAATAAGGTTGTGGTGAACGTGGAATGGTTCCAGGCAGTATATGACATCTTCAAAGGTTTCGAAGATGCCATATACCGCCAGGGACCATTCCACCTTCACTACAACCTTACTTTTACTTGAGTAGAGAAGTGACGGGGTCAAAGGCGGGGTAAAATCAAATTTGACCTAAAAATCAAAGGCGGGGTCAAATCCAATTTGACCTAAAAATCATGTTTTTGACCCATTTTTGTTGTTGCCCTCTCACCAATACATGAGAAAATTGATCACATTTGGAGTTCCATTTCACACCAAACAAGATAACCTATGAAATCTGACCAAAAGCAACATAAGTTTCCAGATATTTTCATCATAAATTGACCTTTACATAAAAATACCAGAGAGCCACCGGCTCAGTAACCCATGCACGAAAGCCCGTTAGCAAAAAAAAAAAAATGACTTCAAAGAAGCATTTTTCGAACATTGTTTTGTTTTAAATAGGGCCTATAGAAAATGGTTAAAATCAATATAAAAATCATACACAAACTTGTTAATACAAAATCTATACTTTTAAACCATAAAATATCAACATAGAAAAATGTGCTTCCTTGAAGAGATATGGGACGTTTAAGTTCAGACTTTACTATACTTTTACATACAAATAGACATTTCAAAATCGCTCAACCGGATCTATCATAATACCAAATGCTCCGAATTCATCATATATGATGCGTCATGTAATCTTAATAATTTGAAATTTCGAGAGATTTTAACCTTACCACACCAACCCCACCCCACCCACACCCACACCCACATCTATGAAACAATAAATCAATATTTATAATTGCTGAATTAATGCATATTGTCAGTATATTTTTATCAATATATCTATGCAAGTACCATAAATGTAGCACATTCCTATGGCCGAATACTGATTTTTTATTATTATTTTAAATAATTTGACCTTTGACCTGTGAACTTTGAACTTTGGGGGTCAAGGGTACTAAAAATATGTTCGGTATATTTTTATCAATCAATCTATGCAAGAACCATCATTCCAGCACCTTCCTATGGTCAGATACTGATTTTTGATCATTTTTTTAGTAATTTGACCTTTCGTGACCCCAATGACCCCCTGGATGACCTACGATCAAAAATTCCTGAACACCCCGAAGAAAGCCCCACCCAAGGATGCCTCAACCCAAGTTTCGTCGAAATCGGTCGAAATCTGTAGACGAAGAAGCGTTTTAAAGAATTTTGGAAAGCGCCCTCGTTTGACCCCCGATGACCTTGGGTCGCAAAATCTCGAACACCCCCGTAGCCCCTCTACCCAAGGATCATCCTGTGCGAGTTTCACGAAAATCCGTCGAAGCATATACGAGAAGGAGCATATTTACGAAAGTTGAACGATAGATAGACCGATAGATAGATAGACTAGATCATGGTTCTATAAACCCAGGCACTATGTGCATGGGTTAAATGGGTTAAAAATGAGGTAAAATACTTTTATTCCAACTATATGAGCAACCAGAGTAGCAAAGGTATGTTTCTGTAATTTCTAGTCATTGATAAAGATGAGTGAAAGCTGGATGAATAGTTTCTCACCTTATTGGCATATGCCCTACAGATTCAAAGGGTATTTTTGTAAGTCCTCAGATTGGCCTAGCTGTACATAAGACTAAAAGTTATAAAGTGTGGATGAGGGTGGTCACCTAAATGGGGATGGAGCACAAGCATGATCTCCTGAATGTGGGGAAGGGATGCTCACCTTGTTGATGGTCTCCTGAATAGGGAGTGCTCTCCTTGTTGGCATATGCCCTGAGAAATGCGAATGCATGTTTCTATAAGACCTCGGATTGGGCTAGTTTTATGTATGTTTCTATAAGACCTCTGATTGGGATAGTTGTGCGTAAGACAAGAAGTTATCAAGGTGGCATTAGGGTGGTTGCCTGAATGCGGGTGGCGGGGCTTGGGGGAAAACATGGTCTCCTGACTGGGGGTGCTCACCTTATTGGCATATGCCCTGAGAGATGCAACGGTATGTTTCTATAAGACCTTTGATTGGGCTAGTT
>JXSR01S026018.1:36979-54413 GCA_000969725.1 Ophiothrix spiculata
ATGATTTGACTAACCTTTGAAGTCAGGATATTTATAAAATTTAAGGGTTGGTCAGATGCCAAGATGCTTTTACTAAAATTGACAAATCATAGTTCAGTGTCTGAAAAATGGTCAAAATCTTAGTCAAGGGTGACTTTTAGAGTTGACTGAAAATTCCTAGTTCAGGGTCAAATTTTTTGACCATTTTTGAACATACAATATTTATCCCTGAATAATTTGTATTTATTTATAACACTCGGTGGAAAGCCAGACTAATCCTAATAGTGCATGTGCATTACATTTAAGGGATACCTCCTTAGTGTGAAAGACAGAATATTGGAAAAAAAAATTTGATTTTAGAAGTGCTTGGAGAAAACCTGCGACTTTGGTCAGACTGGGAATCGAACCTGTCCACAGTAGTGAAATGTGAGGGAAAAAACGCTGTGCCAACTCATCCTCTCATAATAATACCCCTTTGCTTGATTTGGAAACCCTAATTTTTTTTGAAAAAATGCACCCTATTTTGATTTTTATTAACAAGTATGATATCTACCTATACACAATAAACCTTGAAGTACCCAGAAAGCAATCAGACTCAGTTACATGATCCATAGCATATCCAGTGTGTTTTTTCTACAACATTGTGAACTGATGGTTCGTATTGTGTAGACTGGTAATAGAGCTGATTGATTAGGATTGATTAAGACCAAATAACTGCCTATTAATTTTTGTTTATGAATCGTTCATGATTTTGGTTTTATTTTTGGCTAATTTTGTTGCAACCACATGGACAAACACTGAACATAATTTATTTGAATATTCAGCAAGATTGGGTAAGAGGTTATGATTAGAGAAATACGAACTTAATTATTCCCCCATAATTATTGTGTTATTGGTTTATGTGTGTTAATCGGCTGTTTGCTGTTAAGTTGCAACTAAAACCTCCCCCAAACCTCATATCAATTGGACATGTGCTAAACTGCTGGAATCAGAAGATTAAGCCTAATTTATTGAGAATTTCTCTTACCAAGGCCTACTTCATTGGCCATATTGGCTTACCTTGAAATGTGTGCAGTACAGTCCCATGACATCAAGTACTACATTTATGATGATTAAAATACATATTATTATTATTATATGTACAGAAGCAAATTTATGAGGGGGTTTTAAATACAAACTATGTAAGATTTGACATTTTTGTTGCTCTATCATGTTCATACTCCCAGGGGAATGAAGATAGGGGTATCTTTGGGCAATTTAAAAAAATGCAAGATAGGGGTACTTTTTACTTTCCAAAAAAATCCACATATGTTTGAAATCCTACCATACCCACCATCCCAATTCAAGTATTAATTGTTATATGTGTGGTTAACTATAGCAGTCAAGTTAGCTCAATCAGTAAGGCGCTCGCTTGCGGTGCGGAAGGTCCCGAGTTCGAACCCCGCTGGTGCCAAAAAAAGTTGAGTGTGCTTGAAATTCCCTTGGGCAAGGAACTAACTGCTATTTGTCTCGTGGAAACCCGTACGAAACTCGGGGAGCTGATGCGGGCAGCGATTGTACGTATGTGGGCTGATCAAGGTTCAGCGCCCCTAGAGGTTGTCGCAGAATCTGAAATGATGCTTGGTGTGGAATGGAGCTTACTTGGGCCACAGTGGTCAGCAAACACCTGTAAAGTGTGCAGAGGCCGAGTGGAATTACAAATCTGGGAGGCATAGCGCACTATAAATCCCCAGTATTTATTTTTATTTATTCATTTAACTGTTGAGTGTGCCAAAAATTGTTTAAATACTTTAGTTTGATAATAATTAATATGTTAGTTATAGAGTATGATGATTTGACTAACCTTTGAAGTCAGGATATTTATAAAATTTAAGGGTTGGTCAGATGCCAAGATGCTTTTACTAAAATTGACAAATCATAGTTCAGTGTCTGAAAAATGGTCAAAATCTTAGTCAAGGGTGACTTTTAGAGTTGACTGAAAATTCCTAGTTCAGGGTCAAATTTTTTGACCATTTTTGAACATACAATATTTATCCCTGAATAATTTGTATTTATTTATAACACTCGGTGGAAAGCCAGACTAATCCTAATAGTGCATGTGCATTACATTTAAGGGATACCTCCTTAGTGTGAAAGACAGAATATTGGAAAAAAAAATTTGATTTTAGAAGTGCTTGGAGAAAACCTGCGACTTTGGTCAGACTGGGAATCGAACCTGTCCACAGTAGTGAAATGTGAGGGAAAAAACGCTGTGCCAACTCATCCTCTCATAATAATACCCCTTTGCTTGATTTGGAAACCCTAATTTTTTTTGAAAAAATGCACCCTATTTTGATTTTTATTAACAAGTATGATATCTACCTATACACAATAAACCTTGAAGTACCCAGAAAGCAATCAGACTCAGTTACATGATCCATAGCATATCCAGTGTGTTTTTTCTACAACATTGTGAACTGATGGTTCGTATTGTGTAGACTGGTAATAGAGCTGATTGATTAGGATTGATTAAGACCAAATAACTGCCTATTAATTTTTGTTTATGAATCGTTCATGATTTTGGTTTTATTTTTGGCTAATTTTGTTGCAACCACATGGACAAACACTGAACATAATTTATTTGAATATTCAGCAAGATTGGGTAAGAGGTTATGATTAGAGAAATACGAACTTAATTATTCCCCCATAATTATTGTGTTATTGGTTTATGTGTGTTAATCGGCTGTTTGCTGTTAAGTTGCAACTAAAACCTCCCCCAAACCTCATATCAATTGGACATGTGCTAAACTGCTGGAATCAGAAGATTAAGCCTAATTTATTGAGAATTTCTCTTACCAAGGCCTACTTCGTTGGCCATATTGGCTTACCTTGAAATGTGTGCAGTACAGTCCCATGACATCAAGTACTACAAGGCCTACTTCGTTGGCCATATTGGCCTCCTGTTGTATTCTGTGGGCAGCCTCCGATTCAGATAATGCAGCAACTGTAACAACAAAACAAACAGAAACAATTAGAAAACATCATCATATGAAAATATAAAATGATTACATTTAACAGTGGTCACTGCTAATGTATGAGGGTCATTCAAAAAGTTCTACCTGTTTTATCATTACTTTTGTTCTATTAAAGGTAGCTACTTGAAAAGTGGCTAAATATAGCTAAGATTGTCATCTATATATAGTGAAAAATTGTATCAATACCTTTTCTAGATTTTAGCAGGTGATATTAAACCCACAGTAAAGTTTGGTACACCAGAAACAGTCTAAATATGTGTATCATTATTAAAAGTGGCTCAAGCACATTAAATTGAAAAGACCATAATATAGCAATGAAGTATTGCTTGCTATATGGTGAAAATTTTATAAATACAATTATTCGGGATGATTAAAGGTGTGTGTTCCGATCACTTTCACTCACATTGTAGATTTTGATACTAAATGAAAGCTCATATTTTTCTCATAACCCCTGTAAATTTCACAGCCATATTGTGATTCATTTAAGAAATATGGTCAAAAAAGTGACAAATTACTGGAATATTTTGTTAACAAAAATAAATATCCTATATGTTTCTATGGGCCACTCTCAAACACATTTTTGCCTGTAGCATTGATTTGGCTCAAGGAATGCAAATGAAACTTTACAAGTGCTTTATGTAGGTGATGACCCTTCATTCAAATGTGGAAAAAGTGTATGTTAAATTTGTCACTAGATCGGAATACCTACCTTTAAAAAGCTGACCCAAACTGAAAATAATGGTCATTTACAAGCGCAACAATAATAGGAACAAATAGACCCTGCAGCAATATTATTAAAATCACCGAAGACACACTTTACAAAGAAATTGACCTTAACCCTTATTCTCCGAAGGGGGGGGGGGGGGGGGGGTTACAACCCCGCTTCATAAAAACGCAAAAGCAACCAACCCCAGGCATTTGAGTAATCTCTTTTACATCCTTTGCGGTCATTTTGATGAAAAAACTAGGAGGTACCATGCAAGGTGGGGTAAGGGTAGGCCGTCAAAGTCAAAGTGGGGTATAGGGGGGCGGTGAAATCCCAGAAATTTTAAAGTTGCCATTTTGAAAAATTTATGCACGCTATTAAGACTCAAACTTACCGGGCATGTCAGAATCATCATTTCCCTTCTTAATTAGAAAAAAACTGTACAAAAATCAGTTATTTAGAACTTTTGATTTTGGTGGTCATTTTTGCCATAATGCAATTTTGCCTGATTTTCGAAACCGAAAGTACTTTATGGCGCCATAATTACGTAACGCCTTGACCAATTTTAATGATCTTGGTATCGTTGGATAGGGGAGGATCATACTTATCTATTAATAGCAAAACAAAGTTCATAGGGGGTTCCGTTCCAAAATATCAGGGGGGGTTGCAGCAACCCCCTCTTCGGAGGACGTGTTACCAAAAATAGCTTAGGAGAATAAGGGTTAATAAAACAAGATGTAAAATGGAGGCATTATGAAGTGTTATTTTGATACATTTTCATAGTGGGTGTATTCATCTACTTATTTTGCTTGTGCCTTTTATCCATTGTTAATTTAAACAAGAAGTGACCTTTATTGGATAAAGAAGTGAATTTTTTGGCTCACCTAACGGAAGATCTCCCACCATGAGTGACCTGGTCTGCATAGCCCTAGACTTGGACACAGGCATTGTCTTACTCTTCTCTTCACTGCTTCCAGTCGGTTTTTCACGTAACCTAAATATAAGAAAATAACAATACCAATCAGAACTCAAATACACATGGAACCTGAGATAAATTGGTCAAATGTGTTACATGAAATGAGTTAGTCGGTTTCAGGTCATTTCTCATACACAAGCTATGCTGAAATCAATCACAGGAATATTGTCATGTGAGTTCAAGAAAGTTGTAGCTGCAATAACTGCAGTATATTAAATTTATTTAATGCCTTATCACTAGAGAGTGAAACACTGCTCCAGATTTCTCTTCCGTCCTGAAAAATCATTTCAAGAGCCACTGACCCAAGCCTGGACATTGTATCAGTGAGCAATACAAATGTTTGAAATAGGCAGCGATTGGAGATACGACTTTCTTGCACTCACAAGATGATATATTGTCATGTGAGTGTAAGTTGTATCTGTAATTGCTGCCAACATATATATTTGTAGCACCTTGTCACTTGTCTCCCATAAATCAGTGGCTCTTGAAATATTTTTTCCAGGTGACACCACTTCCAAAAGGTGCTAACCCAAACTTGACAAAGGAGTTTATGAAAAACGGCAGCTATATCACTTAACAACTTTGTTGATTCACATAGTAATATATAAGTTCAAATGGAAACTTTCATGCTAGTATACCAGATTAGCAAATGTATCACATAAAATCATGTTTGACTTAACCAAAATGTAACTTTTAAATGTAAATTTGAAACACCACACTATCATGCTTCATATCAAAAGTAAAACATAACCCGATCGTTTCATTCTAATCAATTTTGTATAACACAATATTGTATAAACGTTATATAACCAAAGACCAAGTATTGAAAATCACAACTCATGCTTAAAAACAAAATAAATAATCAGGCCTGAAATTGTGTTGTTAATACAATATACATATACAAAAAATCATGGCAAAATCATAAAAATGATACTATCTCAATTACATTCAAATGGTTAAATAACATCTCAAATTTTACAATTCAAGTATGCAATTACAAAAAAAAAAACGCCTTTGGATGAAGTGTAACCATTATGAACTTTCATCTGTGTATGAGTAAACTTGCATTTTGGAAATAAGAAATAAAGCAGTGCTTTACAACCACAAGGATTAAATATTTATGCTTGAATAATGCACTTAGATAGTATCCATTGGCTCCAATTCCCTAGATAAAGCAGCTTTGGAATGTTTAAAAGATGTTAGCTACCCAATGACCATTCCTATAATTGACATATCTCTGTCGCTTGCAAGGTATCGGAACAAAAAACAAGGAAAATAATTGTGTTATGTGATGCATTGTGACTAATTTCACACATGTCTGTGTGTCAATTAGTCAGAACGTAACACAAGTCTTGGCCTCACTCTTTGTTTCAATACTCTGCCAGAAATATGACAATTATAGGAAAGGACTATATTGTTCATTCATTGATCATTAGATTTTGGCAATACACAAGCTTAAAATTAGCTCAAGTCTCCAGTCTTTTCATTCTCATTATATTAGAAGACATACATTAGTTGAACAATAATATTGTTTTTTATGGAAAAATAATTAAATCTATCATTTCAAGGCTTTAAGCACATAAAGGCCACAGACAAAGCATAGTTTAAAAGAATCATCAGACACAAATATATCAACGTGTGAAAATGCACAGCATGTTTACTAATTCTCTTTTTTATCTTTTATCTATATTTTTTCCATGGAATCAGGGATGCCATGCTGTTAAAAATGTACTAAAACCCTACATTTAACAGTAGAGATTGATATGATTTGAACTATTAGTAAAATAAAATATTACAAGAACTCATCTTGTTTAAAAATTTCGGGCAAATCTAATCTAAATATAATTATGAAGCTGATAACAGCTTATTGTGTATCCTACATGAAATGCATATCTATCCTAGGCTCCTACCTACAGTCAATCCAATCAAGCACTTAAATCTATTTCATGCAATTAACACAGCAATGAAGCCAGACTAAAGCCATGCCAAAACACTATCAATGTCACAAAACTAGATTAAAGGGACTGCTATGCTAAAATCTAACTTAAATCCAAGTTAATTATTTATAGGGTGAAGCAGAGATATGGTATCGGAAATTATTATGGGCAAAGTTTCATATCTAGTCAAACTTATTTGCCTTTATCTTTTATAAATTTGAAAAATCAAACTTCTTTAGAAGAACATTTACCGAACTGACGCGAGTAAAATCCCCCCTTCGGGTAATGTACCACCCCCAAACTACGGCAAATTTTCAGAAAACATGAATAATTGGGTGCAAAATTCGGAAGCCTTTGTCATTTTTTTATGAAAGAATTGAACGTTTTTAGCCACAAAATTGACAATAAATTCCAAAAAATCACCAATAAACATTACTGATTCAAATTATACCTCCTTATTCATCCTTTTTGTAAATGAATATGTGAACATAATTCGTCGATTTCTCAGCAGATGACAATAAAGAAATGCCCTGAGGTCATGTTTTCCATCCAAGGTCGGAAGTATTTTCTTCAGAAATCACCTCTTTTTGCAACCAAAATTACAAAAAAGTTATGAAAAAATTTATAAAACTTCTTTATTATTAAAATCATCCTATTTTACAATTTTTGTAAAGTTTTGTTCAGCTTTTACAAGAATATAAAAGCATTTTATTGAGGTCAATTATCAAGGGTCAAAGTTTTGTCTTCTGATTGGTTGATGAGATGAACTTTGACATAAAATTACTGGAGGTCACAAACCAACGTCGCAAGCAAACATAAACAAAATGGAAGCTTCCATGGACATCAGTTTTCTCGCCAAATATCCCTGAAATCTCGCATTTTAAAGGGTACAAAAATAATACAAAAGGGTTTTTATAAATAAATAAAAATAATGAAAAATATGGGGCAGGTAAATGGCCAGAAAACGGGTCGTTAATGGTGAAAAAGGTAAGCTTATTGGAACTGCAAAATTCGACAGTGGTGTCATGATTTTATAAAATCCTCGAGTAATGTCCCATCCCCTAGTTCGGACTCAAGTTCACGTTTAAAAAGGGTGGGACATTACACGGGTCAGTACGGTACTCGACATAATACTATGCACCCATATGAATTTTAAGTATAACATATCGATGCACTCAGGCAAATTATATATTACATCTCAAAGTTCTAAGGGTATGATTCAGAATATGTCCAGCTGACATCTGATCAAAACATGGTCATAAAGTTTCTTTGCAGTATAAAACATTATTGACTGTTATTTAAGTAGAAATAAAGTAACACTATGCTAAAAGCTGGTCTAAAACAATGCTAGAACATGATTAAGGGGCTGCTTCAAAATGCAACTGGCGGTTGACCACCCGGAACTGGCAGTTCTGGGCGGTTGTCATTGTTCAAAAAAAAGCAACCGGCCAGAACCGGTGGATGGTCAACTGCCGGTAGAGTTTTGAAGCAACCCTTACTAGATTAAACATACTCTTATGATAAGCATTGTAATTATTCTAATATATATCTACAAGCCAACCCAATACATTAAATCTCAGTTTCAAAGAAAATTGTAAATCAATTATGTTATAAAATGAGAAGAATAAAAGATCCTTCCAACACCTCGACCAAATTCCAAAATCTTAATATAAAACAATCATAAATATATCAAACTCACTCCAAAATTGAACAAAAAATGGATCATCTTGAAGAAAAACATGCATTGGGGCTAAACACTATGCCTTATGAACTACTGGAATTCTAACATAAAAATGGAAATCATGAATGAAATCTTGCAAATATTAAAGTCCAAAATACATTAATAAAACACACAAACATTCAAAGCCAAAACACAGGCATCTTGGATGAAGGCACAAGCCAAACAAGCTCAAATACTGGCTATTGATTGCTGCCAAAGCTGAAACAATCAAACAGAGTCAGACAAGACAAAAACAGGCAATATTAGGTACAAAACAGACAAACAGTTATAAGAATATTCATCATGGATTATTACATTCTCATTCTCTTTGCAAAGTTCATAATATGATAGATATCTCATTCAGTATGATATAAGTAGAATTCATGTTATGATATATTTTTCTCACTCAGAATGATAAATGTCTCATGCACACATCTTTCTTTTGAAAGTTTTCCAATACATAAACAGAAAACTGGAAAGAAACAGTTTGAAGACACAAGAATATGCAATCAAAATGTTTAAGGTCTACGATTTTTAAGATTACTGTTTGGACAGTTACAAAAAGGTTTTTTTTTTATCAACCTACTTAGGTTACCTTACAAATTCTTGAACCTTGCTTCTTATCTCTTACTTTGCTCTTTGTTTGAAAATTTTAGTATAAATTTTCACTTTTCGATACAATCACATAAACTGTCATCATCAGTAATGCCATCCAATTATCTTAGTTCATTATCACAATTTCATCTTGAGTTAACTTTCGAACTTTGTCAAGAAAATGAGAGTGTCTTGGCCTCATAATGATATGCTTACCAATTAAGTGCAATTTTGTGAGTGCACGAACAGAACATAGGGATATGGACATGGAGAAAAATAAAATAGAAAGGGACAGTCCAATACTGGTGTTAGAGACTGATATTTGGTGTATTTGTATTTCTCATACATTAACAATCTAAAGAATCTTGTGTTATTCTATAAACTCTAATCCGGGATTCTAAAGCAACACTATCTTAATAGAAGTTAATGTCCTTTTTTAATTACTTGACACAAAATGTGAAAAATATAATAAGTTACATCTTTAACTCTACTGAAATCAGCTCAACTAAATCTATCAAAGTTTTATCACTTTTTGACTGGATTCTAGATATTTTGAAACAGAATTGTGAGTTTCATGCTATATATATATGTAGCAATCATAAGGCAGAGATCAGAAAAACAAACAAGTTTTGGAAAAATAAAATCCAAGCCTTGCAAATTACTATAAATTATATCATACAGATATATGATATCCAAAATATTTAAAAGCCATAAAGATAAATGTTATTATATTTCGTTCAGTTATTTCAAAATTCAAGATTAACTTTGAAATGAATGCACAGAAACTGTAACATAAATCAGGTGGAATTTTGGGGAAAAGAACAATGAATAAATTGTTGAACAGTTAAATATGCTACGTAAATCAAAGAAAATTATACTTTATACCACATAACTTCAAAACTTGAATATCAATTAAACAAAACTAAACTGAAAATCAAAAGGGGAAAACAAAACTACACATCTACTAACTGTAGTTAGGCGAACAAACGACTGGTAAACTAGTCTATGTAAATATTCTGTGACTTGACCTGACCTAGGTCAGGTCATGTCATTCCTGTTCAGTGCTAATTTTCATTGTAAAAGTGTTCCGCCTTCGTTGTCCGTCAGAGAAGTACTCAGGATAAGGCATTGTTTCTATTAAAGTTGTTTGAAATTTAAAAACTTTAATTCTCACAGGAGTGTTTGTGTAGCATAACGTAGGTTTCACCTAAATCTACTTCAGGCTGACATCCTGTGATAATTTTAAATCTGGAATGTCAACACAGCTTGTAAGATATTATCTCCATTTAGTTGGTCGCATTGTTCAATTTTTCAGATGCAGACAACAGAAACAACCATTTTCAAACATTCTTGTGCTTAATTAACTAATCATCACTGGGGCATCACTTTTAGGCAACCCCATATCGGGAAAATTGAAAATCTAATTTACAGATTTATAAGGTTAGAGAACACATTAAACCATGAAATCATACTATATTCATTTTTGCATAAATCATTCAAATTGGATTTTAAAACACCTTTTGAACAATAGAATCACTTCACACATATAGCTGATCTACTTGAACTATGTCTAATACAATATTGTTTTATGTATGGCACACCCAATTGCAAACGGAGCCTCAAAATACTTAAATCATCCTGGTTATGACCAATATCTTTGATATATGACCATATTTGGAATCATCTTTTGAAGTAATTAGACTAGATTCAACTATTTTATTGTAATATTCCTATAGCAAAATTGCTACAGTGGGCCTGCTACCTTATGAAGAATATTAGTACCAGAGATTAAAGAAAGTACAGATAGGAATCGGGACTCTTTGCACTTGTGTGGCACCAGCGTGGCGAATCCCTAACTTAGCCGCATTCTCAGTCAAATTACCATTCAGTTTCTGGAGTATGGTTGGTACCCACTTGACATATGTACTGGAAGGAGCACATGAGATCTAATATCTTGCTCAAGAAACTTAACGGATTGAAACTCTTGTGAAATTGGCTGATGAGTGTTGGTATGTAATGAATATTGAGGGTGCAATATCAACAAATCTTCCAAATTGATGCGAAGTGATACCAAAATAACAATGCCCATTAAATCAGGATTACTAGTATTGCTCAAGAAGACAAATTAAAACAGCACAATTGACACTCATTTAGTTAGTAAACCATATGTCCCATTTATTCATCGTTTACAAAGTCAATAGTGGCTTTGCTATGTACAAAGCATAACAAAATGAAAATAAAATACGCTAGGAGTACTATAGGTTGCATTCAGAATTCTGGGTATGACATCACGTTTTTTCAAATGTTCAGTGGTATCGAAAGGGTGGGTAGGATCTAGGAGGGGATAGAGGATCCAAGAAATCCAAGTTCAATTTGAGTATTAACCAGGTCTGGCAATGTTCAACTTAAGAGCAATCCTTCTAGGGGCGTGGGAAGGTAAGGTTTCTGTAGTACAGAGAACCATGATGTGCAATACTTGTACTGGTGGATATTGAGGTGCTCTGACATCCATCAGAAGTCAAAATCAAAACTGTGAATGCATTTGTGATACAATAAAATGACTCACATTCAACATATAGATACTATTAGATTAGTTTAACCACCTCCATATGGAAATTTGATATAAAATGTTTTTTTAAATACAAAGTTGTTTGAAATTGAGGCAATAAAAATGCAATAAATATTGAGTGTTAAAACTGACCAGGGTAAACTCATAGATGCCATGTTTTCCAACCTGAAATCAGCAAAGGAGTCAAAGTACTTTATTAAGGTTCTTTGAGTGGTAAAGACAGTATCCTTTGGGAGCTTAATTTGTGGAGTATATTTGCTACGAATTGTAAATATTGCTCACAACAGAGTCCATATGTGATGACTCACCCCGAAAAGGGGGACATTGCGACAGAACACTTTTCAAGATACAGGTGAAAATAAGCAGCAAAAAATAAAGAAAATAATAAGAATTTCCAGCAGAGTTTCTGTTGTAAAATTTGATCGCCTTGATCAATTTCGACAAATAAGGTGTCATTTTAAAGCTTAGAAAATGTTATAACAGATGAAATGTTAAAATCAAAATTGATATTATCTTCAAAGTCCCCCCTTTCGGGATGAGCCATCACATATATTCAATAAATATAAAAAAATTGGAGAAACTTATGGATCAAACTTATCAAATCTTATCATCCTTGTATAAAGAGAATATGACATTTCTTTTCACAGGATATGCTGTTTAGATGTGCAATTTTGTAGTGGGTTCTTGAAAGTTGTACATACAAAAGATATTTACTAGTAATCAATGTTTATGGCAATATACTTGGCATTTAAAAGACAAATCTAGATGAATTCTATTCCCATACCTCATTGCAGCGATGTGTTTCTTTCCCAAGTACTGGAAATGACGAAGGCACAACCTACAAAAAAATGGAAAAAGAGTTGTTTTATTACTAACCTTTAAACAGGAAAAACTATGCACAGGATCGTGTATTCATGTAAAATAAACACAAAAATGTGATGACAAAATGTACAAGCATATCTGCCAACATTTGAAAATGAAACTGACGGACATTTTAAGAGTTTGATGCAGAGCATAAATGGCCAGGGCTCAAAGGGACTGCCTAGGCCCCGGTTGGGTCCCGGGGCTTGTGGGGGTTCAGGAGTGAACTTACTGCCATGATAAAACTCAGATGTAACTTCCATTTGTAAGGTCCAACTTTGAAAATGTTTAAATTACTGCCAGCGATGACTTCATTACATTACACCAAACTTAAATCGAAACCTTAAGTTCCTGGTTTTTAGCAATTTGAGAGCTAAATGGAGCCTTAATTTTTCAAAAAGTTACGTACACTTTATAACTGATTTCCCCTCTCAAAAGATCCATAGGGGAGGAATATTTTCCAATGTGTTTAACTAATTTGGTGAATGTTGGTCAGGATAGAGACATGCATTCAACACAATTGTGTGAATAGTAAAGGATTCTATCAATGATTAAGCATAAGCACTAATTATTCCTAAAGTTTGCACAAAGCTAAGTCTGACATAATCATTTTAAATGAGTTGTGCTAAGTTATCCATGATGTACGGTAGCAGACATTTTAGAGTCATATTAATAAAATATAACAAATCATGAATTTATTATATTCAAAAAAAAAAAACATTCAACAAAGTCTAAGAACAAAGAACTTCAACCTCACTTCTTTTTTCTAAAGCATACTGTACAAGACTTCATCATGGGCACGTGTGGTCTAGCGGAAATCGGCAGGACTCATAAACGTGAGGTTGTGAGTTCGAGCCCCGTTGGTGCCAACGTGTTGTGAACCTGGGCAAATCACTTTATCACACTTGCCTCGTCGACCCAAGCGTTATATGGGGAGTTACTAGGAATACTGACATTGAGCGCTTGAATAGGCAGCTGGCTGTATTCTAGTGGTAACGGAATAAATGTAAAGCGCTTTGATCAATTATGGAAAAGCGCTATATAAGCAGCGACATTTATTTATTTATTTATTTATTTATTTATGTGAGTGCAAGAAAGTTTTATCAGCTATTACAGATATGACTTTCTTGCACTCACATGACAAAGTGTGACTCAAAAACAACTGAATCCCATCAACTTGAAGCTATTTCATTTATGTTTTATGAATGTATTAACCATGAATATGATAAATGTACTAAACCCTATAAACATTTAATCTTAACTGAAATGGGTGCTAGGTGCATGTAGTTCTTTGTGTTATGGTTTCTTGTTTTCCAACCTTATATAAATGGAAGTCTGTAGAGGATGCTACTTACTCTAGAACTTCAAAGAATTGGACCTGCTCTTCTTCCGGGGCCCGGCTCCACCAACCTAGAAGCACCTCTGGATTACAGAAAATAATAAATATTCAACTGATGAAAATGTCTTATAGGAGTAAACCAGCAAGGTTTTGTATGGATAGTGAACTATATTGGCAAATTACTTTCTTGATCATGATGTGGTACTAACCAAAACTCCTGGAGAAGTCAAACGGCCAGGAGTGCGCATACAGAATGTTGTTTAGTCTTGTTTATATCCGTTGCTTAGGTACATGTTGTTTCCAAATGTATTTTGAATATTGTCAGCTAATAAATTTGGATTAAAGCAATACTTGAATCAACTTGAATGCAATGGTTAAAGAAGAGAAAAGTACTAACCTTTTCATCTCAAAGAATTAAAACAGTCAACTTAATAAATAAATTAATGCCATGATGTACACTGCCGCTGGGAAGTATTTCCACACAAAACCTTTATTTAGCCATATCTCAAGAGGCATTTATCTGACTTCAATAATATTGATAGAATCTATATTTTATAATAGAATCAGAGCAGAATTGTACATAATGCATTTGAAAACATGGTGTGATTGATAAGTTACATTCTAATGAGATTTTTACTTGCAGTGTATTTGTGTGTGGCCCATGAAATCCACCATTTTTATGGTAATGGAAGATCAAATATCAGAAGAAACATTGATTTTTATATTGAATAGTATATGGGATTTATTTTGATGAATAAGAAGCATCAAACTTTGCAAAGAGTAAGGTGACAATACCTTATTATTCCAAACACTATTTTGCCAACAAATCTTAACATTACTTTAGACAATTCCTTGTTTATAAGGTCCGTATGCACAAAACAGGACTAAAGATAGTCCCGGACTAAGTGAAATTTAAAATGTTGAAAAATAACACATTCTAAGAGAAATCTAGCAATAAATTATGTTCTTGTTTAAAGATTTAAACTGAAGCTTTATTTCATTGATTTGTCTGATTTAGAACATAATAATTATTTTTCGAATAAGAAAATGAACCAACTAAGTTAGTCCGGACTAAACCAATTTTTATTTCATTCTGAAAAATTCAAATGTTCCGAAGCAGACAAAATGGTAAAATTATAGAAAATTTACCAAAAATCTTTATGAAACGACATTAATTATCACAGATTCCAAACAGGTGTGTTATTTTTCAGGGAATCATTTCACTTAGTCCAGTTTTGTGCATATGGGCCTTAACATTTAACGAAAAAAGTATACTTTAGGTCCCAGCAAAAACATGACTCTAACCATGACCCGACCTAAACTCACTAACCATGACCTGACCCAAACTCACTAACCATGACCCGACCCGAACCCTGAAATTTTGGATGGGACCTAAAGTATACTTGGTCCAATTTGACAAGTAAATGTATAGAAATTGAAGTTGGATCTGTGTACCTTCTGTGACATTCTTGATGACATAGAGGAAGCACACCAACAGATCTTTGATCTCATGATCTAGCAGCTTATCATACATAATAGTGGACTTGTTGTTATTGCGCGACTGGCCTCTCTGTAATCCGCCATCGGTTTTGTCATCCCCGCCAGCGTGTCCATTCACTGTGGTTTTGTCACTAGTAGTACTGCTTAATGAGCCACTGGACCCAGTTCGTGAGGAATCATCAAGTGGTCTGGGTTGGGAAATCATTGGTGTTGCTATGGAGAGAAATAGGTGGTGAGAGATTGTGAACATATGGGACTTGATCATTGTAAAAATAATTGTAGAAATTGTTTTAAATTTGGAATGCCTACTTATTTTGGGAAACTTAATTTAAAAGGTAATCTCCATAAGTTAGAAATAGTTTTAATCCTAAATTTTACTTCCACTAAAAGTATGCAATTTGAGGTTGGGTCCAAAAGGTCTACTTTTAGTTAATCGAACCTAAAATTTTGATTACAGGCTTTTGATTTGAAAAATAATAATTCAAAATTGTAGAAGTGTTCTTTTTGAATATATAACTAAATGATACTTTAAAGTAGACTATTATGAAATGTGCCTGTTATTTAAAAGAGGATTTTAAACAGAATAAAATGATATTGTGAATGAAGGCAATAACACAATAAAAGGTTTTTTCCTGGTTTGAAGGAATAGACCAGTTTTCTTGAAATGTAAAGAATATATCAATATCTAAATCTCACTAATCTTAGATTTAAATAAATCTAATTTTACAACAAAACAAAATATTTTTTTAACATAACATGCTGTAAAACTTCATGCACAACAGGCAAAATCACATGCATTTAGTGACAAAATTAAAACCAATGCATGTGCCAAGCAAAATTAAAAGTGAACTGTGCAATTACAAGTGCTGAAAAAATATTTGTCACAGGAAAAAACAAACGGTGAGATTAAAAAATAAAATAAAATCCTGATCAACTCCAAAATTTAGATCTTTTAACAATCACAAAACCATTAAGCTTATAGTATCGATTCCTGATAACAAAAACCTCTATAAAGTAAATCTCAATCAATAATTGTTAACCCACATTGATGGATTACAAAATTGATTTATGGGAGCTGTCCAGCACTGATGAATTTAGCATTTACAGTAGATGACAAGTCATGATATTTGATATCAAGTCTTTGTCAGGTATTAATAACATGCGTAAGAGTAGAATCCAATCTAATAAGATTATTTTTAGTCTTACGCAAACAACTATGCTCATTATTTGGTAACAATGACTTTTGATAACAACCCTGCTGGCCATAACAGCATGTATGCTTTGAACCCAACAATACGGGCAAACGCAACAATACACGCACATAATGATATCGCAATGGACGCATTTGACTAATCACAATGTGGAAGCAGTGCCTAGACTGATCAACATCTTTACAGATGGCAAGGTAACAAACTATCAATTTGTATTTCTATTGCTTAAAGCAGAGTGTATTATCTGCAAGAATAGACTTTTTGTACAAACATCATGACCTCTGATCTACTGCATTTCTTTATACCCAACTTTTCTAACAACATTTCTCAGTATCAAGTTTTGTTCACCATGGTGGTATGTGTCAAAGGACAGAATTACAGGATTGAATGCTTATTTCTTTACTTCATCATAATATATACAACTGCAAGTATGGGATGCACACAGCATTTGAGAATAAAACTGAAACTCTGTACAACATACCAAGCAAAATATTTGCCATTGATGTGTAGACAATATGAATAACAATATGGCTTTCAATTCCTGTAAACTGTACAGTTATTCAGCCGATAAATTATCATATCCATATCTACATAACCTACTCAAGCTAAATGAGTTTATGCCTTCAAACTTCAAAGTCAAAACCAATTATCTATAGGCAAATTTTATAAAATGTGTGTCTATGCTGTCAAACCACAGAAATTAAGAAAGAAGGGGAAGCGGTACTCGCCACCATTTTGTTGTCGCTCATGGAGCAGAGTTGTTGTACATCCACATTTTTCGAAAAACAAACCCTTAATTGCTTAGCAGATCACATGAATCTTCACTTAACGCATAAACAGCATGTGCATTTTCTTGTGGGGGGGGGGGGCAAATTGTTCAAACTAGGGAACCCGTGGTGACCAGCAAGTGTTATACCATGACCCCCAATAACGTAAGCTCATTTAGCTTGAGTATACTCCACCCATTCAAGTTAAAATACAGAACAATTGATCTTATTCAAAAAATTGAACACCTGTAAAGAAGGGAT
>JXSR01S026019.1:29548-42842 GCA_000969725.1 Ophiothrix spiculata
CGTAATGATCCTACAACTATAACGATACACACTAGCATACAAGACCAGAACTGATGCAACAGTATTTCTAGTCATAATCAGATAAAGGAATGGAGAAATATCCAGTGTACACTCTAGAGAACATTAATAACAATTAGAGAAATCACAAACAGAATAGGATTTTATTTTGTAGAAAAAATCCTGGCCAAACAGGGACTCAAACCCCAGATTCCCTCTCGCGTGCAGGGTTGGCACTCTACCACTGAGCTATTCGGCCTGACAGATAAACCGAGAGTTTTAATAACCAAGTATATATATGACAAACCATAGTTCAGGAGCATTCCTGCCTTGACCATCTATGTATAATATTTGAAGCTATAAGGCCTAAAAAAAAATATGTTTGTTTGTCCTCCCCGACCGACCCTAAAATGCCAAAAATTTGGGTCTGGTATTTTAGTTTTTTTTTTCCTTCAAACATGTTAAATATGAAAACTTAATATTTTCGATGGAAAACGTAAAATTTAGCAGTATAAAATCACATTGAGTAACTAGTATAAAATGCATATTTCCTCTAAATAATGACCCACAATCTTTGATTAAGCCCTGCATTGCTTGGTATTCATGATAAAATCCATCGAATGACATCATTCTTTAAAATAAATTGAAGAGTAAAAAAAAAAGATTTTAACCGACCGACCGACCCAGAATTTTGATTTTTCCACTGGAGGGCAAACAAACAATTTATTTTTTTGGCCTAATGATACACACTAGCATACGAGACCAGAACTGATACTACAGTATTTCTAATACACATTTAATTACACAATCAGATAAAGGTGTGCATTTTCATTTCAGGCTTGAACTCATCTGTGAATTTATGAAGTCAGAACCACTGAGTGAAGCAGTCATACCAGATGGCATTTAAATCAAAGTAAGTTTTAGAACTAGTATCGTTCCTCTGATCTCCCCTCCCATGGACCCAGCAATGAGCCCGGGCAGCGCACTACGCACGCAGCCCGGGCGAAAGGTATACTGGGAATTTGGTTTGACTCAGAGAGTACCAGACATTGTATACACTAAATTGAACAATATATTGAGAGCCCGAAACAAGGGAGCCTATTAATCATTTAGCCTATTTATATTATGCATGTTCTATAACAGCTGCTGAAACAGTTTAAAATATTGAAGATTCAACCAAAAATCTTATTACAAACAACACAAAATATGACAATATTGGTTGAAGAATGTATATTTAGCTGTAAAACAAAATTTCACTTAAACCAGGTCTATAACTCTTAAAACGTATTTTTTATATATGACCTAAAGCCATGGTTTCAGACTTGCCTGTCGTGTGGTTGTAGGACCAACTTGACGTCAAAAATTTAAAGTGTGCAAACTCTAACTTGTCGCATTTCAAAAAAATTTTCTTACCGTACGACAAGCCGATATATCGATTACTGTAAAACAAGAAATATTTGCTAGCAATTTAATTTCGCTAATACCCCAAAATCGCAAAATTAATTTGCCGCTAATATTAATAATCTACAATGATTTCAATGGCATGCTGATGCAATTAGTGAAATTAAAAAGTCGTGTGCCGCAACGAGAGCTACTCTGTAACCACCTTTAGGGTCAGCTCTTAGGGGTCATTTTCAATTAGGCCAAAAAAATAGTTATTGTGTTGCCCTCAAGTCAAATTATCTGAAAAAATTGGAGTCGGTCGTTCAGAAAATATTTTGAATATTATTTTTTTATATGTTATTTTTATAAAATGCGTCCAAAGTGCCAAATTTGGGTGCATTTTCCAATATTTTCAAAAAAAATTCTCAAAAACACCCAATCTGAGCAAAATTGGGTACTTACCCGACCCTAACTTATTTGTATTATTTTTTTTTGACTAGGGTCGGTCGCTTTAATAGGACAACACAACAACTTTTTTTTTTTTGCCTTATAATATATCTACTTTTCAACAGAAATACAATGTTACAGTTCACTTGTACAACACCATAAGCCCATGATAGGCCAAACAATAATGTATTGAACAGTTTACAGAAATCCAGAATTCAGGGCCCCATAGATTGTAAATGCCAACCCTGCCCTGTATTTTTGTTTACATTGTCCAAGAATATTGTTTGCTTCTTCTGCTTCTGCTTAGATACTTCGCAACACTCCAATTGGAGTCAAACACGAAGCTCTCTGGTCCTAGAGAGAAATGATATAATTTTGAAGGTATAGTCAACATGACCGGGAAAGTTTTCCCTACTCTTTTCGAATAGCCCTTGACATTCTTTTACATCTGACAGTGTGTCAGGAACACTTCAGATGAGACCAACGGCTTTACGTGCCTTCCGAAGCACGAAGCAAGTAGAGTAAAGTTTCTTGCTAGTTAAGGAAACAAGGAGACGAGACGTGCCGGGACTGGGGCTTGACCCCACGGCAGATGTATAGAATGCGATTACGAGTCCAACGCTCTAACCGCTTGGCCACGCTCCCCTCTCAATTTCATTTCATTTCTAAGACTCAGCTAGCTTGTGCTTTGATTTTAGATGCTTCAAAGACGCTAACCAAACGCTACCAAGCTAAAATAATTTGAACCTCAGCATCTCTGTTATTAGACGCTAGCTGCGTCTTGCTAGTTTGAATCATGGACATCAGTTCAAATCTGTTGTAAAATGTCTCATTAACCACTTCACTATGACGTTTATGTACTCGTCTCGTCATGAAAACCTTAAAGTTTATTTACCTCTCAGTACAGAGAGGTATTTCAAGCTATACCATATGGTATCCCCATATTAAGGGGAAAATCCTGACATAGAGTAGAAGTGACTTTTTCAATAAGTTTTCAGGTCTCATCAATCAATAGTTATAGGGGCAAAAGATCAAATATTTTGATTTTTGTGCAATAGTGGGCAGTTGTTGTGCTGTGCTTGTGTGTGACCTGGACTACCCCAGTACAGACTTGTGTTCATAAAATACACTGCTTAGGAGTGGAGTGGTTAAAAAGCAAAGGTTTCAGTTCACAATTGTTTACAAAATTGTAAATATGAGAAGAGAAGTATATTGATTTGATCTAATTACCCCACAAAAGGAACATGCCAAACAAAGTAGGTGATACAGGGTTCCCAGGGAAAATTGCTTTACTTTTTTCCAGTCATTGAAAAGTCAGGGAATTTTGATTGGCCCAAAATTGAGAGTAGTCAGTTAGACTAATTTTCAGTGTGTCAGGTCATGTACTTCATGTGCAAGGTCGTAGGATTCCTTGATTTTAATAATTTTGTTCATTGTATTTTTGACAGGGTGAATGATGAAGACTTTTATAGTGCAATGGCAGCAGATTTTGATGAGGTAGGTCTGTCCAAACTCCAAACTATATTGAGGAATCAACTTAGCCAAGTTAGATCAGTCAGGTCTATAACTCTTAAAACCTATTTTTTATATATGGCCTAAAGCCGGTTTCAGATCAGTCAGTAAGGCGTTCACTTATGGTGCAGCTAGACCCGAGTTCGAATCCTGTTTTTGCAAAAGTTTGAATGCTTGAAATTCGAAGGGACAGAGAACTAACTCGTAATTGTCTGTTTGAACCCACACGAAATGTTGGAAGCTGATCCTGGCTGCAATTATTAAAATGTCGGCGAATCAGTGACAAGGTACTAGCTCAGCGTCCTTAGAGTGGAATAACGCTACTTGGGCAACAGCAGTCAGCGAATACCTGCATACGTAGTGTCAGTTCAACGGAACTCACAATTCGGATACGTATCCGAATTTGGATACCCAGATACATTTCGTATCCAAATTGTGATACCCGTATCAGAATGAGGATATGGAAGGGTATCGCCTGTCGTGGCGCAGGAAACAAATCGATAGCGCAAGCTGGCAAATACATGTAGAACATCTTTCTCGCATTTATGATAAATGTATCTGTGGAAATGTGATTTCCATCTGTGCAATTCCAGCGGGACAGCTTCGAAACATGTCCTGACAGCTCCTTTTAAATCACAGAAGGCAAAATAATTTGGCCAATACTTTCTTAGAATTTAGATGACAAATGATGATAATGTTGTTGACTCTTATACATACCGGCATGGTGCGCGGCGAAGCTGATAATTCATTTCATCTGATATCCCGTTTCAGCTGTTTTTAATCCAAATTCGGATACAGGTATCAGAATTTTGATACGGAGTATCCAAATTCGGATACGTATCCGAATTGTGAGTTCCGACGAACTGGTGTGGTAGTAAGGCCACGAATCAGGGAGGCATACATGTACCACAGTGTGAATCCTCTGTAATTGTCAAATACAATGAGCATCCCTACAGCTTTCTTTTAATCCTGTGTAGTAACCAGTGCTTGGGCAGATCAATCAATTTCCAATGAAGGGATTTGAAGGCCTAGCTACAATCAGGGAAAAAAGTCGTTGGAACTTTTGAGTCTTTTCAGGTGCATTCATCCGTTTAAAAAACTGGAAATTACAGTAAGAGATGAGTAAAGTTGAAGGCAATAAAGAACTCTTCTCTTCTGACCATCCCCTTCCTCACCCCTGTTTCAATGTTGGATGTTAAGATGCTCCTTGTGTTCGTATCAACACGGGGACGGGGAAAGCGTGCAAAATCAATGACATGCCCACGTAATTGTGCCAAGACTTTTCTCCCTGATTGTCTGAGTGCAGATCTAAATATTGCATCTGCTTTCGGTTTTTTCGCTAAAACTCAAAAAGTATAAGGGATACGAGCCTCAAATTTTCAGGAATTGTTAAATTAACAACATGTTATGCTCATATTAAAATTTATTGCAAAATATTATCGTTATAGTATATTCCACCTTATTCCTTTTTAAATTGATAGGATGCAGTTTAAAATAGTGCATCTGTTTTCGGTTTTTTCTCTATAACTCCAAAACTATAAGTGACATAAGTATCAAATTTCAGAAAATGTTTAATTGACATTATTTTATGCTCAATATAAAATGTTTGGAATAATTTTATCGTTATAGGTTAGTCCACTTTATTTTCCTTTACAAATTTCAATATAAGAAAACTAACACACTCCTCTGATAACTATTGCATATAGTGGGTGTGTATTTCCAAACAAATCCTTTCTTAAATACAATTTTATGCATAATTTCTCTAAAATTATAACTTAGCATTTGGTAATTGTGCCAAGAGTTTTTTCCTGATTGTAGCTGGCACTTTACAAAGCATACACCTTTACAACGCCATTCAGTATTTCGACATTTTTTATTCTTGACAAATAATTCAGCAATTTTGTTCATTAACAATCCTGATTACATATTTTATACTGCCATAAAATATGATTGAATTATTTTGTTCAGGTAATTCGTTTATTTATTTGTTTATTTCCTGGCAGTTAATTTGAAGGGAGCTCATCGGCAAACACGTCCACTCTCACAAAATTCACTCAAGTGCATCAAGTCCATAGTGAAATTGATTTCAATAAAACAAATTACTTGTATGACGGGTAACACTAAAATCAATATCTTACTCCAGATAGAGTATTAAATTACTCCTTTTTTTTGCTCAACTTGTTCAACTCTGCTCTGTTTACTCGCTGAAATTAAGTGCAGGTGTCACCTTTTTGGTAACGCGGGTGCCGGGTGGTTTCCTGGTCAGAATACCCAGTTACCCCCCTGGGACAAAATGTATCAAAAATTGGCTCAGCAGTCAGCATTCTATAAGATTGGTCCAAATGGTTAATTTCTGAAAAATGTAAAAATAAATTTGGTACGGTTTTCAACAGTATTGAATAGACAGTCTTCAGTTTTCAATTTGAAGGAATTATTTGACACATGATCTCCAAAGGTGGATACTTTCTATGACGATTGGTTTAACCCTTATTACAGATTAGTGCATGGTGAAGTAGTCATGTGATCTAGTTTGGACCCAGCTGTAAACACTGTTGATACTATCAGTTTAAACTTTTAAACTGACGACAACTGGTTAAACGTTTAGAGATTTTATGAAAAAACTGTTTTATATAATAAATCCTAAAATTATGAGAAAATGTAAGCAAAGTGAAAGAAATATGGTTCCTTTTTAACTTTAATCCTGTGAGTAAACCAAACCATGTGCATTTTAAGTTCTCCATTTTATGTCAAAACATTGCAAAACATGTTTTTAAACAATAGAGACTGCCTAACAGTGCCTTCTAGTGTTTTAATACTCACTTGCGTTCTGACTCCCCGGGTTTGTTTACATAGATCAAGTCAGACTTTTTTCGTTATTTTATGATCATGAACATGTGTTTAACCGGTCTAAATGAAATCTGTTTAAATGTTTAGCAAATTAAACGGAAATCGACAGCCCTACCAGCTTTACATATTTTGTGTATTTTCTTTTTTCAGGAATCTGATGTGTCAGAAGCAGATGTGTCCAAAATGCTGGCTGTAAGTAGTTCTCTATGATATAAATTCATAACCAAACATGCACATGGCCATATTTTCAATTTCGATTTGATTTTAAACTTTTCACAATGTGGTGGACTACCAAAACAACAGAGTACGTAATTTTACAGTTTCCTAATAGAGTCATAGTCCGATCCATATAAGACCTTTGTTTTTTCGGTGATACTATATCCACAATACAAATCCTCCATTACATTATAATCCATCCACTGACTACTAGAACACCCTGAGTTCTGGATAGCCTACTGATCTTACCCTTTTCGGGGTTGGTAGTAAGTGGCTTTCTAGATCGATCACTGAAACTTTTACAGTTTCAAAATAAAGTCATAGTCTGATCCATAGGACCTTTGTTTGTTTCATTGATACAATCCACAATACAAATCCACCATCACAATATAGTTCATCCACTGACTACTAGAACACCCTGAGTTCTGAATAGCCCACTGATCTCACCCTTTTGAGAATTTTCAGATAATTATCTTATTTCAGATATTTTAGATATTTCTATCGTCCAAATTCAGGTAATTTTGGGGCTTGATTTAACCATTTTAGTGGTTTATTTATCAAATTCAGATATTTTCATGAAAAACCATTCCCATGCCTGTAAGTGGCTTTCTAGATCGATCACTGGACTTGGTAGTTATATCCCTCATAATTAAATGGTTTGTGTCACCCGAAAAAACAAGGGTTCTATTAATCGATCTAATAAGGTCAAGGCAAAGACAAGGCTAGGACTCTATACAAGTTTCACTGTGTTAATGTTAAGGGCGCAGCTGCCCTTTTGTTTTTGCTCATGCAAAGTGAGTTAATTATTGTACCGCAAGATTTTTTGTGAGTGTTGATGGGCCTGAGTGAGAAATTTTTCTCTGGAATCACTATGTTGTCAGTACCATCGTCTGAAGTACCATTTCAAGAGCCACTGACCCGAGACCTAACGCTATTATAGGCCAAACAATAATTGATTGGACAATGTACACAAAAATCCATATTGCACGGCCCATTAATTGTAATATTTAGTCAATGAATGTGAATTCACTTCCTTATAAGGAATTATTGGCTATCTATTACGAGACAATATATTGACAGCGTGTTAGCATTATGCACAGTCAGCCTGCACGTTGAAAATTGCGGTCCGGTGTAGATGTACGCACACATCTGACACACCATTCTTTACTTGAATTGGATGTTTTATGTTTGAATAAGGGTGTACATATTTCCAATAATGATGTCTATTGCTTTTTGGCAAATAATTGACTTCATTCTTGATCTTAAGATGTCTCAAAATGTTTGACTAAGAATGAGAATAAAAGATAATATTTATTGTTTTCCCTGTCATCTATTGTCTCATAATGGATGGGCGTACATACCTTTAAAAAAATCACTTAAAAATCACCTTGTTTAGGCTTTCGCCAAGGAAACCCAACTTGGTACTTGGTACCAAGGAAGCTAAAGGAAGCTTATCTTCAACAGGGCTCCAAGATGTTTTTTAAATTCAGTTTTGAATGCAGAAGGAAGGCCGGAGTACCCGGAGAAAAACCTGCGGAAGCGAGCATGGACTGAAAACCAAATGCACATAAAGCGCCTGGGGACTCGAACCCGGGACCTCATTGGTGCAAGGCCAGGAAACTACCGCTGTGCCAACCCGCTCCCCCAAAATAAATACAACAGAAACATAAATTTCACAAGACAGTGCCCAGATTTGAAACAAAAATTTATGACTTCAAAGAGATTTTGTTCCATTACATGGATTATGTCCAGAATCTTTAAATAATAAATTAAGAGAAAGTTTGATTTCAATTTGACACTAGTTTCTATGATAGTTTTCAAAACTAACATAATTTATAAAATTCTTGTCTGTTTATCTTCAGAACATGGATGACATGGACGATGATTTATTTACGTCATCCCTCAAACCACGCAAGGGGTCCTCGCGTGCAGGCAGCAGGGCGGCTAAAGACTCGGATGCGTCATCCAAAGATTCACGTCCAGCATCCAGGTTGAGCACTGCGCCATCACCAAGGGGACGTAAAGACGACATCCCTGAAACACCGGATTCTGGGATTACTGAGGAAGAAAATGACTTGAAAACTTCCAAGAAAAGTAACGACCTTTGTTGTTTGTTAATTTGAAAATCTGTGGGAACTTGATTTTAAAATATATGATGAGAGCGTGTGCGACTACGCATCGGTAATGAAAATGCACAGCGCGTATCTTGATTGGTTGCTTGCACGGTGATCGCGTGAAAAGAAAAATCTTTTGTACTGCGTGAGGTGAGACGCTTGTTTACTCTACGCATTTGTTGCGTTCAAAATGTCATGATTTTGTAGGAAATTTAATGACTTCAATAATAATTCAAGTAAAGTCTGTAAGATTTAGCAATTTCAAAACTACAGATTTTGTAAAAAATCAACATAAATCATGGGCTTTTTGATAGGCTTTGACCAGATAAACTGTTTTTTAAGTTGAGCGCATGATCTTAGTCGTGTTGTAACTTTTATTGCATCGTGCATGATGCAGCAACTTTTATTTGCATTTAAACAACGCAACAAAAAGTGCATGTACATTGACGCATTTGTTGATGATGTTTACTTCTATACCAATAACAACATCATTTCTAGAGCAAGTTGAGTATATTTTTGCCTGGATTTTAACACTTTTTATGAAAAGGACTGTCAAAAATCGGTGTTGAGATAGAGAAAAACAATAAATGAAACAAATTAAAAAAAATATTGTTTGATTGGCGAAAAGATAGGGTAGGTAGGTAGGTCGAATTTTTTTTTTAAATTTTTTAAAAATAATTTTAAGTCTATGTTTCACATACAAGAACACAAAATATACGACGCATATACAAAAACATCTTCACTTTTTCTGTAACACATCTTTTATTTTGAATGTCCTGCAAGCCATATCTCGGGGCCCCATGAATAGATCCCCATCAAATTTGGGATTTGGAGGTTTTTACCATGCTCAAAAAATCAGTTGGGTTACGCCAATCAAAAAAAAATTTTAGGCCTAATTACAGGAATTTTTACGCACCCCTATCTCAAACTTGGCTATTAAATTTCATATACCCTGGTAAGGTTTGGAGTCCAAAGACATTCGCTCGCCCGAGTGACATTCGTTCACCCTACTGAGAAAACTTCGCTTCGGGAAGCGACATTCGCTTAACAAATATTACGACCTTTCGCTACACTTCAGATTGAGTAGAAGTGAAGATCGCTCAGAATTTTCTTGGGTTTCTTTAGTAATGCGAGTGACACACGAGTGACATTCGCTTCAATCAGAGCGATTTTAACGAATAAGTTGGAGTGAATATCAAGAGCGAATGTCACTTGGGCGAGCAAATGTATTTGGACGCCAAGCCTAACTAACTATGCCCACCTTTGTTTTTCATTTAACTTCTAATAAAACATATTTTCTTTTTTAAGATCATTTAAAAATGCTTATTATATTATAAATTGCAATCTAGCTGTTTCATTTTTCATCAAAATAAGTGTTTCTCCGAATATATTATGGAATATTAAATGGCGATGAGTGTTGTATATATGTATTAACTTTATTTTGATGTCTTCAACCGACACGTATATCAATCTGTTTCCTTTTGCTACATGTAGGTATTTTAGACTCCTCCCCAGTCTCAAATCCAAGAAGACAAAATAAACCAAAGGCAAAGTCCACGTCATTTGATTTTGGAGGTGAGTTTTTGCTCTTGTACATTTTTTGGCAAAAATGAGCCAAAGGTTTATACTTGCAGATATTCACTTTACAGCTTTTCAGCTGTTTTTCAGCCCTGTTAAATCGGCCCAATTTAAGTCATTTTATATATATAGTGCACGGTTTCAGCTCCTTTCTCTTTTTCTTTTTTTTTTTTTTAATGAAGAATCAGTTTCAGGTCTATACCTGGTTAATGACAGACATGCTGTATTAAAGATGACTCACTCTATAGGTCAACCAAAAATTTATTGGACAGTTTAAAGGTGTAGGTTCTGATCACATTATCATCCCCAAGCCTCAACTGGAAGTAGTATAGTTTTTTGATGCCAAATGAAAGCCAATATTTTTCTGATTATAAATCTGAAATTTCACCTCAAAATTCTTTATAGTTTTGGAGATAAAGCACAAAATGTAAAATTAATTGGTATACGTATTTTCCATTTCTTTTGTATTTACATAACAGCCTCATCCACAAGGGTTGTATATGTTTGTTTGCCTCTCATTAGGCGAAAACAAGACACAAGCTAAGGTTGCACATATACCGTATACTTGTGATCACAGCCTTAGCTATTTAAAAACTCCCAACATCAAATCAACTATTTTTAGGTGTCCAAGGAAAAGTTTGTTTCTCTATTACTTAGAAAAATCTTTTCATATGACCACATTTTTTATGATTGATTCATCAGACTTTGATGAAGATGATCCATTAGCTGGTCTGCTGTCAGATGAAGAAGATGAGAAACCCAAGAGAAAAGCGCCACCACAAAAGAAACCTCCAGCAAAGACGCAAGAAAAGCAACCTAGCCCATCACTTAAAGAAGAAACCAAAATTGTGGCTAGTGACACTAAGGAAGATACTAAACCTCTGGCTAAAGGTATGGTTTGAAATTTTCTAAATGAAATTTAATTTATCACTAAGCTAGAGAGTTACATGAGAAACCAAAGAAGAAAGCGCCACCACAAAAGAAACCACCAGCAAAGACGCAAGAAAAGCAACCTAGCCCATCACTTAAAGAAGAAACCAAAATTGCAGCTAGTGATACTAAGGAAGATACTAGACCTCTGGCTAAAGGTATGGTTTGAAATTTTCTAAAGCGCCGCCACAAAAAAAGTCTCCAGCAAAGATGCAAGAAAAGCAACCTAGCCCATCACTTTAAGAAGAAACTTAAATTGCAACTAGTGATACTAGGGAAGATGCTAAACCTCTGGCTAAATGTATGGTTTGAAATTTTATAAATGAAATTCAATTTACTACTGAGTTATAGGTAGGGTACTCAAAAATTGTTTTTTTTAGTATGTATGTGCTGCCTGCGTTTTCCAATTTAGGGTCTTACAGAACTGATTTTTGGTCAAAAATAGGATCTATGGAACTGATTTATTTTCCACTGGAGGTCTTATGAACAAGTGATGTCCCACCTTTTTTGAACGTGAACTTAAGTCAAAATTTGGGTATGGGACTTTACGCAAAGACACATGAGCGAGTTCGAACTAACCGATCGATCTACCGGTCGAGGTAAACAAAGGAAAATGTGACAGTGAATTGACCGAGCTGGAGGGATCAAATTAATTTATTCCTTGTAATATTTAGAATCAAAAATTTCAGAATTCAGTTCATTAAATATTCTGTTAAATTATGCTGAAGAGTTTTTTCAATAAATACGTACATGAATTTATAAATCAACGTTTAATGTGGTCATTTATTTTTGTGGCTTCGATTTAGACAGACGCCATTTTGACAGGTCGCAATCACGATTGCTCATGTCTGCCAAGTATGATAGGGCATGTTCTGTTTTAATTTTTCCGTTATATAAAAGTAAACATCGCCATCTGTTGACAATGTCATCAACAGATGGCGATGTTAAAACAAAATATAAAGAAAAAGATTATTCATCGGCGATCTTCCCGCAAATGACATTACATGTTCGATAAAATGTACCAGTTTCCACAATAATGGAGGTTAGTTTGCAGCCTTTTTTAGAAGTAGATTTTAATATTTTGATAAGTTTTAAGATGATTTGGCAAATTATACAGGCCAGTGAAATGATTATTGGAATATTTTGGTAATGATAATTTGGCGACTCCTAAAAATTCCAATGGGACTTTACATGCATTTTATATATTAATATTAAAAAAAAAAATTGTAAATAAAGGTCTGGTACTTTACCCGAAGGTGGGATTTTACATGCGTCAGTACGGTATTAGGACTGAAAATAGTATATAATCACAAAATCAATGTTACCTGTTCTAGACTATTTATAATCTCATTTCAAAACCAAGGTTGAATATGGCTTGTATATAAATATGTGGTTTTGCATGCGAGACTAAAAGCAACAGATTGTACTATGCGATACCAAATTAAACAACACACATAGCTGTCAATCAAGCTTGGAAACTGCAAAATTTAAGCGATTGCAATATTATAAATATATATAAATAACTATTATCCAAGAATTATTATCCACATCTTTTAGCTTTTGCTGTAAAAGATAATGTTTAATGAGTGATAAATTTGTTACCCGTGTTTGTTCTCATGCAAGTACGAAAATGATTTGGGTTCATATCACACTCAGCTTTTCACCTCGTGTGATACGAACCCAGACCATTAATATTTAGATAACGTAAAGTATGTATGGTTTATAATTAAATTCATGCTTACTTTGGATGAAGATTTAACTTAATTTTTACAAAGCTAAACAACAAACAAAACTAGAAGTAAAATAACTCGTCCAACAAAAGTGCTTTGAGTGTTGATTTTCTTTCGTGCAAAATGGAAGCTATGCATAGCTTGTCCATTGCTTCAGAAATAACTAATAGTGCGGACAGAAAAAGTGACTCACTAACGCAATATTTAGAATGTTATGTCCACGTTCATGTAAACTGACTGTGTATGAATTCAAATTTGTAATTAGGGTTAGCACTAACAAGTTACTTTAAATGTGGTCGCCCTGATGTGAATCATAAGCTTAATTAGCTGATTTCAAAATGAAATTTCACTCTTTGTGTCGTTGAGTGTGTTACATGCCCCTGAATATGTAATTTATTATTACCATAAGTCAAATATAATATTTAACTGGCCAAACTTGTTCTAATATAAAGCACTGCAACACAGGGGTTCATATAAAGGTCAAGTATGTATATCCCCCATTGAGAACAAAGGATTACTAGGAAGTGAGATGGGCTATTG